>DF245093.1:0-22344 GCA_000507305.1 Breviolum minutum Mf 1.05b.01 | reverse complement strand
TTTTTCCTCGAACTCGGGATACTCGAACTTTCTGCTCCGGATCCCAAACCACCTCCTGCGTCCAGAAGTGCATCCATAGGATCTTTCTTCTTCTGCTCGGTCAACTTCCCTGCAATCTTGGTCAGCTGCAACAAGGCTTTCTCTATATTGTCCTGAGGTCCAGCAACTCCCACTCCTCCAGAATCGTCGGGAGCTTCTTCTTCGGCCTCTACTTCTGATTCGCTCAAAGGTCCTGCTGCAACTGGTTTCTTGGTGCGTGGCAGATCCTCGAGTCGACGAGGCTTTGTCTTGAGAATGCTGGCCATCTCCTTCAGGTGAGCAGTCGGGATTCCAGCCTGACGAGCTGCATGAACTGCGGTCTCCCTCGTCTGTCTCGGCCACAGTCTCCTTGGCTGGAGCTCCTGAGAGGACGTGTCGCCTCTTGGGGGCTGCAGTGGAAGGCTTTCCTCGGCTTTGATCTCCTGTGAGTTTGTCCAATGATGCTTTCATTTCCAACATCATGTTTTCCAAGAGATCTATCCTCTGCTGAGCGTTCCCCTCCTCCTTTCTTGCGGCGGGCTCGCCAGATTCTGCGGTACGAAACCCGAAAAGATCGGCAGCTGCTGACTGCAAGGCTTCGGCTGCTGGAACAAGGCCACCTTGATGGAAGCTCAGTGTGGGCAGGTCGTCCACCAGGAAATCCACATCCTCGACCACATTGCGGGGAAGATACCCCATCCAAACTTTCAGAGTCTCTCCAGGGATCAATTCTTCTCGTGAATCCAAACTGCATGACTCGACTGAGACTAGGGAAGGACGGTTAAGGAGCTTGGAATCTATCTTACGTTTGGCAGGTTTCTTATGCCAGACCTGTTCGGGGAGCGCAACAAGCACTCGGTCTGCTTCAGAATCAGCAACGACAATGAATGCACAACTAAGGCCGGATTCCAAATCTATAGACCAAAAGCCTATGGGGTATTCAACGTTAAGAAAACCTGCTGAATCAATGACTGCAAAATTTTGTGAGGGATCAAATTCCTCACCAACGTCACGTGACCTAGGATCTTCAGGTGGTGAAGGAAGGTCAACTCTTCTACCACTGGGTGGCCGGGTGGCCATTATTGCAACTGGTCAGGCCACGTGCCTCCGGCACGCCTGACAACGATACGAGCTTCGCGCTCGGTGGGTACGCCAATGAAAACTGAGTTCCCAAAGGAATTACCACGTGAACACAATGCTTTGACCCTGCTGTAGTTCGTAAAAACACGAGCGGGGTGCAAGGTTTCCAATCCAGCAAAGTCACGAAGGATGATGTAAAAACGACTGGGCAAATTTACCTTACCTCTTCCTGACTTTCCACGGTGACTTCCTCCTAGTGCTCTCCTAAGAAAATCTCCTAACTCTTCGGCCACTTGCTCACGAAACTCCCAACTAAGATCACCTGATGGAGCAGACAACTGCCCGGACAGAGGTTCAGTGACGAGGGAGTAACCTACAGATTCACCCGCAACAGATGATTCTTCTTGAGTCAAAATCTGAGCCGTCAAGTCTTGGATCAAATCTTCCTGACGGTCAAGGCGGATGGTCAACCGCCTGACTTCTTCTCGCAATTCTCTCACCTGCTCTACCAACCTACCCTCGGAAGTTCCTGCAGCGATGCTTCGATTGCTCATGCAAGGACTTTATGGAGTGGGCGTGAACTGGATGGATAAGGAGGATTCTGGGTTAAGGCTACTTGATTCCAAATGAACCTTCTCCACCTTTCACGAATGACCCAGGCTAAATCTAGCAGAGGTCCTATAGCCAAACCACACAACAATCCAGCCCCGAAAATGGTTCAAGGGAAATCCTCAAAATTTACACTTGGGGCACACTCCAAACAATGGTTCAATACGTCCAAAGGCTGGATGGGATGTTCACTCAAACCTTTAAGTAGGGTTAGGGCCAATGAACTTAGGAGTCCGGAAGCACTTCCTACTACAACAGGCCTGTCCATCCAGGGCCTGAACCAGAATGAGCTTCAGTTCGCTCACAATCCAAACATGGGAACATTTACGTATATCATATATCTGCATGATATGTATATAAGTATAAGTATTGAGTATATATGTTTTGTTTGAAGTTATGATGGTGATGTTTAAACTGATGCTTTGAAGGTGTTGATTTATAAGTTATAATGGAGCTAGCGCCGGCCCAAAGAGGTATGTTGACCACGGCTGGGTTTCACATCCTCCAAAAGGTCTCCACTCTAATGTGGCGGGGGATGACTTTGAAAGGTATCCCTTCGGGTCGTTCATTGGAAGGATTCCAACTATGACCTCTATAACTCCATGGGTTCAAAAGGACAACCCTTGGTGTATTTTTTTTCAGATCCCGGAAACTTCTCCACAATGTAACATGGCTTGGGCATCAAAAAATCCAGCATTTTTCGGCATGAATTTGTTGATTGTGTCGAGGTTCCGCAGGTTCCTCTGTACTGATCACGTCCCTTGCTTCATATCCCATCCTGCCTCGGAAGAGGAACTCCAAAGCAGGACCTTTGGGGCAACTCCAAGAGCTGACCTGGTGTAAAGGTTTTGAAAAAATGGGGGTAAGTGAAAGTTATATAAATTCTTGGCAATTTTTTGGGGAAGGCAACTTACAACTTCGTCTGAGCTGAACCACATGTTTGAGTGAGCTGTCGATACTCATCCACAGCTCCAATCTACCTCAATGCCACAATCATAGTGAGTTCTATCCCAATTTTTCTTCTGAAAAAGGACTGCAAGTATGGCTAAAAATGTGATAAATATATAAACATGTTTCATAGATGTCCATCGTGGGCCGTCCACTACGTATGATCATATCTCAAGCTTGTCATACCTACATACAAACACCACCAGCAAGCCACCCACCGGAACACCACGCCTCAGCCACTACCTGAAGTCTCCATCTGTCTGAGCAACCTGCCCAAGTGGAAGAAGTCGAAGTGGAAACTTGCGGTGACTATACTTCCAACAACTTGGACCAGTGAGGATAAGTGTAATCATAAATTTACCTGGACTAGGTGACATCAGGTGCTCATCAGCCCGTTGGCCCATCATGTCACCTTACAGTCTCAACCGTGAAAAGTCTCGGGTTTTCCAACTCTTGGAAGCCCATGTGACCCAAACCTCATCTCTCCCCATGGCCTGCGGCCTCCTCATCTCATGACACTGCCCCAGCATTTTCGGTAGATGATAAGCACCACCACCGGAACCACGAGGCCTGGGGCAAATGTGGAGGAGCTATGAAGGGTTGGAGGGTGAGGACAAAGATGACTTTCTATACCAAATGATCCGTTTTTACTGAAGACACTTCAGTTCGAGAACATAATCACGCTTGAAAAAGTTGGTGACGCCCGTGCAACAAATGATCTAGAAATGCTGTTCACTTGCTAGCGGATTCGTTCCAAGGTGAGATAGATTTCTCCATTTAAAGACTCCATTGAGGCGCAGGCAATGATATGTCACACTTGGACCTGAAATCAATGAGCAAACGGCTCCGCATGATTGTGCCAAAAAACCATCTGAAGTATTCCTTTGAACAAAAAAATGATGGAACAAAAGGGACCTTGCATCAAAGAATGCACACCTGGATGAGGTGAAAAAAACGTCACTGGGGAACTTTGCCTGACTTAGGCATTCTTTGGCAACTTTTCACAAAACAACTCCGAAAATGAAAATAAATCCCAAAAAAATCGGATTCATGTTCATGTGCATATGTAGAGTGCGTATTTATGCATTAAATAGACTAGATATGTTGACAAAACAATGACAATTGTGGATATGAATATGAATTTATATAACATAACCATATCACCATTTTCCTTCTTCGAAAAGGCTTTGGCTCAGATGATTTTTGTCATACAACCATGAATCGCCGACAAACATTCTACCAAATTGCAACGGTTTTCCTGGCGTTGCGTTGGAATGAAACGATTTGATGTTTTTTCTGTCTGTCATGTTTGGAAGATGGCGACGTTTCACAAAACAACTCCAAAAAGGAAAAAATCACCAAAAAAATCCACTTGTCTCGATCTTGTTTTGGTGACATGGCTACCACCCTTTGTTCGCACAAAGTTTCATCCAACAACAAACAACCCAACGTCACCCGGTCCACCACCCCGTCAGCCTCGGTGCCAAGGTCACCTTCGGCCCGAGCCGAAAGGAAGATGCCGTGCACCTGCGTCATCTGCCATTATCCAAATTCCAGGACCCGGTCGACGGTGGGGGAATCTGGGCATGTTGTGCCAGCAAGATATAACAATATTGTCCTATTTTTAGAATTCCATTGGAGACCGCATTTCACCCAACCAAAAATTTGACCCCTTCCAACAAAACGTAAGGACTTCTGAGGTCTTCGAATCGTTTCTCATCCTAGTCCCAGCTGTTTTATTTCGAAACAATGCCGTCCCTATCACACGGAGGTACCTTCATCCCCGATCCCCCTAAAAATAACGCACATCGCCACCTCGTCCATGGACCACTTGCGCACAAATTCCACGATCTGTGGATTGGATGAGGTTCCAATGACCTTGCATGAATCTCTGATTGGTGAGGGAAGCCATCTGATGTGGTTGGGCGATTTCGGAAGGTCACCACTTTGGTTTCCTGAAACTCTGATGTTTGCGATAGATCGGAGGTAACTGGAGCAACAATCCAATCTTGTCACCACTAATTTCGAAGTTAAACTCCATCATTTCCCATTCCAATTTAGACTTCTTACAAACCAGGACCACAACCCCCAAAAACCTAGCGTGTCCAACTGGACACTTGTCATGCCCAACAAAAGATTCCACCATCCTTTTCCAAGATCCAGGCAGCAAACAAATGTTGGTTGGCCCTTGAGTGAGATCGATTCTTGCTTGAAATGGTCCAGTTTCGTAACTTGGAGTTGAACCCGCGAAATCTAGTCTTGTAGTAAAATCACGGAGCCTAAGCCTTGTTCTTCCCGTTGTGACTAAAGCCCCCAAAAACCACCATGCTCCATCCCCTCTGCCCACACCGCACCAGCCAAAGTTTGGCTTTCTCCGGCCGCAAGCGATCTTGCCTGGCCACCGGGGTCACAGGCACGAGTGAGTAGCTGACCAGTTTGCTTTTCTCCATCGACGTTTGGAGAATTATGTGTGCAACACGCTACAGCACTTTTCGAACCAAGCTGTACCGAGGCGTTAAGCAACGGTTAAGGTCTAGAGTCGCTCAAAGAACATAATCCCCCGAGCTATGGGATATACCTGACCTACCAGTACCTCGCTCCACGTTGAATGAGCAAATCAACAACTTCTTTGTACCCAATCATAGCTGTCACATGAAGAAGGGTTCGGTTGTCATCGGCACGGGCCGCAACATCAGCTCCACGTTGAATGAGCAAATCAACAACTTCTTTGTGGCGCCTCATATCTGCCTCATGAAGAGGGGTTTTGTTGTAATTGTCACAGGCTGCAACATCAGCTCCATGTCGAATGAGCCAATCAACAACTTCTTTGTGGCCACTCATAGCTGCCTCATGAAGAGGGGTTCGGTTTTCATTGCCACAGGCTGCAACATCAGCTCCACGTTGAATGAGCAAATCAACAACTTCTTTGTGGCCCCTGTCAGCTGCGAAATGAAGAGGGGTTCCGAGGTACTTGGCACGGGCCGCAACATCCGCTCCACGTTGAATGAGCAAATCAACAACTTCTTTGTGGCCCTGTTCAGCTGCCACATGAAGAGGGGTTTTGTTGTAATTGTCACAGGCTGCAACATCAGCTCCATGTCGAATGAGCAAATCAACAACTTCTTTGTGGCCCCACTGAGCCGCCAAATAAAGAGGGGTTCCGTTGTGCTTGTCGCGGGCTGCAACGTCAGCTCCATGATGGAGCAGGAATTCAACCGCTTCCAAGGTGCATCGCGGAGAACTGACCAAGGAATGGAGCGGTGTTTCGGCAAATACTGCTCCTGAGCTGCCAAGTGAAGGCGCGGCCGTGTCAGCATCACGAGTTGTAGGCTGCAATCCTGGAGACATGGGCTGAGAGGGGATGAAGCCAGGACTAGTTGGATGTCTGGGCCTGGCAGTTGATGCCTTTGCTTTTGCCTTGGCTTTTTGCTTAGGCATGACTATGGCACCTGCCCATGCAGACACACCTGGGAAGAACTCTTGTGCATCAGGCTTCATTGCAATGTTGCTAGTTTTCCCATTGGCTTTGGATTCTTGAGCTGTCCATGCTGCCCCAAAATCTTGGAAGGGTAGGGTGGCCGGCACCGGCATCTGGGGCACTGGAAACAGCGGTGTTGGCAGCGTGGCTTGAGGCACCTCTGCCGCAGCTCGTGCGGCAACAGTGGGAACAAACTCTGCCGCATCTATCCGCAGGGATTTGCTAGCCACTTCTGGTGCAACTTTTCCCACTTCTGGAGTCTTCCTAGGTTTGCCAGGAACAAATTCCGTAGCTCCCTTGTTGAATTCCTTTGTGGATGGTGCTGAAGCTCCTTGAATTTCCTTGACAATGGCCCGCCTTTCGTCCTCATTGCAGAATAGCAAGGCACTTCCTTCGGAGGTTTCCTCCTCGATAACATCAAGCTGCTCAATCCTCACACCTGCTGAGCTCTCGTTTCTGACAGAATCGCCTGTCCAGGTTCCAAACGCTTCAGTGACTTGGGTTGGGCCTCGCCTCGTCATCTCTGTGAAGGAACTCCCCGGCTCTGAGCCTGGAGCTACCCTCCGAAGTTGGTTGGTCCCCGCAGCCTCATGCCACTGCTCCACAGCCCGTGCCAGGTGCAAAATCTTCCGAGCACAGAAAGGGCTTGCAGCCAGGCCCCATATCATCATGCCTGTGGCTTCATCCCAAATGGCTCGGCACAAATCCACCGGATCACCCGGCAACTCATCAACATCCAAGTCTAAGTTGGCCTCAGTCTCAGTTGGCAAACCCAACTTTCGAAGGATGCCCTTGGCAACGTCTTCCATACAACGCGCCAAATCTGTTTGATCTTCATAATCCCGCCCACCTATTTCTTGGAAAGCTTCGTCGCGGATCCAACTGAAGTCATTTGTCACTGATTCCTTCACATCGTCCGAGAGACAACTTGTCTCCACAATGGACTCCATTGGATTGGCCGCCAGCGACATACTGGAGGGAACGAGGTGAAGAGATGTGAAAATCTTACAAATGCCAAGATTCTCTGACAACAACGATATTTGAAAGTGGGCATGACTCCAACTTTGGCACCATGTATGACATGCACCAGATGAATGATTAGAAACACATAACTATCGAGGTAGCATCCTGAACCGGCAACCATCCTGAAGAACAAGAATTCGTGTTTCGTCTTGTTTGGGAAGATGTGGTTCCTCTCCAATGATCAATCACTCCTTGAATCTCAAATGCCAAGATGGAAAATGATGTCCACGAGTCCATCAATACATCACGTGGAGAAGGTTCCAAAATTCAACGATATGCCTCCAGGTGCAAAAACGAAATCCAGTTCAAATTACTTCACTTCCAAACTTTTGAAAAGATCAGATGGACAAAATGCATGGAAAAAACAAAGTTTTATTTGATGACAATCGGGCAAAAACACAACATCCCTATGAAACTCTTTGGTAAAACCTTGGTAAAAATCTGAGTTATCACAGTTTTCTTTTCACACGACGACTGCTGTGGTTTCCGCGAACAGCGCCTGAACCGAGTCACCGGTAGTGAGTTTCCACCAGGATCCTAGCAGGGCCCGGGTGTTGCCCAAGGAGCTGAGTGTCAGTGTCGTGGTGAATAACTAGTGCTGCAAGTTGTATGTGTATTTTTTGTTCATATAATGTATTAATGTTTTTTCGAAGTTATGGTGGTGATGTTTAAAATGATGCTTTGAAGGTGTTGAGTTATGATTGATGATAGCGCCGGCCCAACGAGTTATGTTGACCATGGCTGGGTTTCACATCCTCCAAAAAGGTCTCCACTCCTTGTTTTTATGTCCTATGACCCACACAACTCACTGGGTTCAAAAGGACAACCCTTGTTGAAAATTGCTCAGATCCCGGAAACTTCTCCACAAAGCAACATGGCTTGGGCATCAAAAATTCCAGCATTTGTTGATTGTGGCGGGTTGCTGAGGTTTCCTATAATGATCATGTCCCTTGGTTCGATTCATATCCCATCCTGCCTCCGAAGAGGAACTCCAAAGGGGGACCTTTGGGGCAACTCCAAGAGCTGACCCTGGTATCAAGGTCTTCAAAAAATGGAGGGTAAGTTAAAGTTATATAAATTCTTGGCAATTTTTTGGGAAGCAACTTACAACCTCGAACTCCAAGGGTCTATGCATATGGACCTGCTCTGACAAATTTGTCAACTTCTGCTTGTTGCCATGTGCAGCTGGCTGCCACTTTGGGGGATGAGAGCATGTCAGGGACGGGTGGAAACCCCGAAGCCCTCGTTCTCAGGAGAAAAAGTGCAACGTCTTGAGACTGTTCTGTGACAACTCAAGGACACAAAAGAGGTGACCCCAGCTGGAATTACATGTTTGAGTGAGCTGTCGATACTCATCCGCAACTCCAATCTACCTCAATGTCACAATCATAGTGGGTTTTATCCTAATTTTCTTCTGAAAGAGTACTGCGAGTATGGCTAAAAATGTGATAATGTCCATAATCATATCTCAAGCTTGTCATGCCTACACACAATCACCACCACCCCACCAACCGGAACACCACGCCTCAGCCACTACCTCAAGTCATCTGTCTGAGCAACCTGCCCAAGTGGAAGAAGGCGAAGTGGAAACTTGCTGTGACTATACTTCTCACAACTTGGACCAGTGAGGATAAGTGTACTCATAAACTAGGCTGGACTAGGTGATTTTTATTGATTGTTTTTACATCATCTGCTCATCAACCCGTTGGCCCATCATGTCACCTCACAGTCTCAACCGTGAAAAGTCTCGGGTTTTCCAACTCTTCGAAGCCCATGTGACCCAAACCTCATCTCTCCCAATGGCCTGCGGCCTCCTCATGACGCTCCCCGGAACGATGCAGACCCGTCCTGGGGCAAATCTTGAGGAGCTATGAAGGGCTGGAGGGTGAGGACAAAGACGACTCTCTATACCAAATAAGCAGTTTTTACTGAAGATACTTCAGCTCGAGAACGTAATCACACTTGAACAATTTGGTGAAGCTCCTGCAACAAAAAAACTAGAAATGCTGTTCACTTCCTAGCGCATTCATTCCAAGGTGAGATTTTTCCATTTAAAGACTCCATTGAGGCTCAGGCAATAATATGTCACACTTGGACCTGAAATCAAGGAGCAAACGGCTTCGTATGATTGTCCAAAAAAAACATCTGATGTATTCCTTGAACAAAAAAATGATGGAACAAAAGGGACCTTGCATCAAAGAATGCACACCTGGATGAGGTGGAAAAAAACGTCACTGGGGAATCCAGACCAATGTGGTCAGAATATGCATGTGCAATCCATGGTTGCCTGAAGGTGACTTAGACGTTCTTTAGCAACTTTTCACAAAACAACTCTCCCAAAATAAAAAATCCAAAAAAAAAATCGCAGTCATCTGCATGTGCATATGTGGAGTGCGTATTTATGTATTAGATAGAATAGATATGTTGACAAAAGAGATGACAATCGTAGATATGAATATAACATACAGCAGCAATACCATCAAAAACATTGACTTTCCATGCTTCCACGGCCTTTGGCTCAGATGATTTTTGTTCACACAACATGAACCGTCCGCAAAACATTCTACCAAATTGGAACGAAACGATTTGATGTATTTTTCTGTCTGTCATTTATGGAAGATGATTGGCAATTTTTCAACTGACACTTTCATCTTCTAACCAGTCCGGTGATACCAAGACCTTGCTTCAGTCTTAGTTGCAAATCCTGCTTTGAGCTAAGCTGTCAAACTGGAGAAATGTATTTGCAAAAGACATCAAATAAAAAAAGTAGACCCCCTGACATCGAATTTCATAGAGGATGTAGATGAATATAACTTATAGTAAGGAAATCCCAGAGGGAAAAATAAAGACATACTAAAAAAACAAATCTCGTTTCAACAAAAAAAAACTCCTCCACTTGAAACTCCCATCGCACCTGTCTTCCCAGTTGCCACCACCCTGAGGTCCTGTGTTGGACCGCAGGTGAAGCTGCCATTGAAAGGTGAAGTCATTAGTGGAGTTATCAATAGTAAATGGGGATTGTCTTCAAAAGAATCGGTGAAACAACGATGTTTTAAGATCTGTGGAAGATTGTGGAACCTTTTAAAGGAAGACTTAGCTGTGTTCTTTGGCAACTTTTCACAAAACAACTCCAGAAATAAAAAATCCCAAAAAAATGACATGGCTACCACCCTTTGTTCGCACAAAGTTTCACCCAAAAAAAACGACCCAACATCCACCCAGTCCACCACCCCCGTCAGCCTCGGTGCCAAGTGGACAAGTTCGGCCCGTTTGGACAAGTTCGGAAGGTCACCAACTTTGGTTTCCTTCAACTCTGATGTTGGCGATATATTGGAGGGAACTTGGAGCAGCACCAATCCAATCTTGGGGGTATCACCGCTATACAGTTGAAGTTGAACTTCATCATTTCCTATTCCGCTTCAAACTTCTTCTTACAAACCAGGACCACAACCCCCAAAAACCTAGCATGTCCAACTGGACACTTGTCATGCCCAACAAAAGATTCCACCATCGTTTTACAAGATCCAGGCAGCAAACAAATGTTGGTTGGCCCTTGAGTGAGATCGATTCTTGATTGAAAACGGTCCAGTTTCGGAACTTGGAGTTGAACCCGCGAAATCTAGTCTTGTAGTAAAATCACCTAGCCTAAGCCTTGTTCTTCCCGTTGTGACTAAAGCCCCCAAAAACCACCATGCTCCATCCCCTCTGCCCACACCACACCTGCCAAAGTTTGACTTTCTCTCGCCGCAAGCGATCCGCCTGGCCACTGGGGTCAGGAACCAGTAGCTGACCAGTTTGCTTTGCTCCCTCAACTTTTGGAGAATTTGAAGGCTTATATGTCCAACATATCTCCTGGCACATCTATCCACATCAACTGCCACGAAGTTCGGCCGTCACAAGCCACCCTACAGCACTTTTTGCAACAAAGCCGAACCGTGGCTTTGGGCCACGGTTTAAGGTCTAGAGTCTAGAGCCCAAAGAACGAAATCCACAGAGCTATCATGGCTGGGACGTACCTGACATACTACCTTCCAGCTCCATGTTGAATGAGCAAATCAACAACTTCTCTGCCACCACCCACAGCTGCCAAATCAAGAGGAGTTTGGTTGCATTTGTCACGGGCCGCAACATGAGCTCCACGTTGAATGAGCAAATCAACAACTTCTTTGTGATCCCGTCTAGCTGCCTCATGAAGAGGGGTTCCATCATGATTGTCACGGGCCGATACATCAGCTCTACGTCGAATGAGCAGATCAACAACTTCTTTGTGACCCGATCTAGCTGCCTCATGAAGAGAGGTTCCGTTGTACTTGTCACGGGCCGCAACATCAGCTCCACGTTGAATGAGCAAATCAACCACTTCTTTGTGGCCCCGTTCAGCTGCCACATGAAGAGAGGTTCCGTTGTACTTGTCAGGGGCCGAAACATCAGCTCTACGTCGAATGAGCAAACCAACAATCTCTTCGTGGCCCTTGCAAGCTGCCACATAAAGAGGGGTTCGGTTGTGCCTGTCACGGGCCGCAACAAGAGCTCCATGCTGAAAGAGCAAATCAATAACTTCTTTGTCTCCATTCGCAACTGCCACATGAAGAGGGGTTCGGTGGTACTTGTCAAGGGCCGCAACATGAGCTCCACGTTGAATGAGCAAATCAACAACTGCTTTGTGGCCCTCCCCAGCTGCCAAATGAAGAGGGGTTCGCTTGTCATTTTCACGGGCCGAAACATCAGCTCCACGTTGAATGAGCAAATCAACCACTTCTTTATGGCCCTCGCGAACTGCCTCATGAAGAGGGGTTCGATTGTACTTGTCACGGGCCGCAACATCAGCTCCACGTTGAATGAGCAAATCAACCACTTCTTTGTGGCCCTGTTCAGCTGCCACATGAAGAGGGGTTCCGTTGTACTTGTCATTGGCTGCAACATCAGCTGCATGCTGAATGAGCAAATCAACAACTTCTTTGTCTCCATTCGCAGCCGCCACATGAAGAGGGGTTCGGTTGTACTTGTCACGGGCCGCAACATCAGCTCCATGATGGAGCAGAAATCCAATGGCTTCCAAGCATCGCGGAGAACTGACCAAGGAATGGAGCAGCGTTTTTCCCGAAAAATCTCGGCAGTTGATGTTGGTGTCAGGTGTCAGGAGGGACTTTAGACCCGGCACATCCCCTTCCTCATGCCACTGCTCCACAGCCCGTGCCAGGTGAAGGATCCTCCGAGCACAGCAAGGGCTTGCAGCCAGGCCCCGTATCATCATGCCTGTAGCTTCATCCCAAATGGCCCAGAACAAATCCACCGGATCACCCGGCAACTCACCAACATCTAGGTCTAAGTTGGCCTCAGTCTCAGTTGGCAAACCCAACTTTCGAAGGATGCCCTTGGCAACTTCTTCAATACCACGCGCCACAACTGTTTGACCTCCATAATCCCGCCCACCCATTCCTTGGAAAGCTTTCTCGCGGATCCACCTGAAGTCATTTGTCACTTTTTCCTTCACATCCTTCAAGCGTTGCTCAAAGATAGTTTTTCCTCGGTTTCCGAGTTCGAACACCCTACTAAAGCTAAAACTGCCACAAAAATGATGACCTAGGACACTGTCTGGTGGCTAGGAAACTTCCACAAGTCTCACGTGGGGTTCATCATTTTCACCAGATTTGGAAACAACAAAAAGCATCTCCCACTTTTTTTGCCCCAGCTTCCTGCCGAACTCACCAGTGACAAACGCGCCACAATCTGAAAAGAGCTACCATGCTCAAACCACTGCCACACCTTCTCATGGTGAAGCACCCCCAAGAGACAACTTGTCTCCGCAGTGGACTCCATCGGATTGGCCGCCAGCGAAACGCTGGGGGAACGAGGTGAAGGGGTGTGAAAATCTTACAAGTGCCAAGATTCACCGACAACCACGATATTTGAAAGTGGGCATGACTCCAACTTTGGCACCATGTATGACGTGCACCAAATGAATGATTAGAAGCACACAACGATCGAGGTAGCATGCTGAACCGGCAACCATCCTTTTGAACAAGAAATCGTGTTTCGTTTCGTTTGGGAAGAGGTGGTTCCTCTCCAAGGATCACTCCTTGAATCTCAAAGGCCAAGGTGGAAAATGACAATTGGCTAATCCAAGGTTTGTGTGTGATTGGTTCAAGGTATGCCTCCACGTGCAAAACGAAATCCAGTTCAAGTTACTTCACTTCCAGACTTTTGAAAAGATCAGCTGGACAAAATACATGGAAAAAAAAAAGCTTCAGTTGATGACAATCGGGCAAAAACACAACATCCATCTGAAATCCTTTGGTAAAACCTTGGTAAAAATCTGAGTTATCACAGTTTTCTTTTCACACGACGACTGCTGTGGTTTCCGCGAACAGCGCCTGAACCGAGTCACCGGTAGTGAGTTTCCACCAGGAGCCTAGCAGGGCCCGGTGTAACCGGTGTAACCGGTGTAGGCGTTTCTGGGGGACACTGATTGCACCCACAATGCTTTTTTTGAAGCTATGATGGTGATGTTTAAATTGATGCTTTGCAGGTGTTGATTTACAAGTTCTAATGGTGCTAGCACCGGCCCAAAGAGTTATGTTGACCATGCTTGAGTTTCACATCCCCCCCAACAGGTCTCCACTCCAATGTGGCGAGGGGTGACTTTGAAAGGTATCCCTTCGGGCTGCTCATTGGAAGGATTCCAACTATGACCTTGTTTTTATGTCCTGTGACCTATACAACTCAATGGGTTCAAAAGGACAACGAAACATCTCCACAATCCACTTCGCACATGGCACGGAAGACGTCTTGGCCTTCTTCTTTGTCGTCGGCGTCCGACGTCGTCATCACCATCATCAAGTCTTAAACTGTTTCCACATCATCAAGAAAGATCATCTATTTCAATTGTACATATGAACAAACACCAAACATCAGCAAAGTTAAAATCCTTTGATTTTCCAGAAAACTGATGGATCAGTTTCAATCTCTTTTTGAAGGCAGCTTGTGTGTGTGTGTGTGCGTGGTGTGTTGTGAAGCTATCCACATCGATAGGTCCGGGCACTCTCCAATACTCTGCTGTCATATTGTTGGTGGACAAAGTCATGCGCCACCTTGGATGTATAAAAACCCTGTACATAACCTGATAAACTACCTGTCAACTGGTCAAGGATTTTGTCTGTCAGCAACAAGTCCATCATCCACGGGCCTGACCACACATTTTGGGCTTCAAGTTGATCGATGTGTCAAAACACCAAAGCCTCAATGCATGAGGCGTTGTGAAGCTGCGTCACTTACTAGTAGGAAAAAAACATTTCCAATCAGAGGAGTGGCCAACACTTCCAGTTGCTATGACAGCTGAAGAGCAGAACTAACGTTTTTTTCGGCATCAAATGGCTCAAGGTGTTTCTGACAGAAAGGACTACACTGGCTAGGCGCAGGAAGACCCTTGGTTGGAGCTAAAGACAGCTCGAAGATTCTCAGAAACTGTGTTTGAGTCTCCCAGATGGTCACCACATGGTCAGGCATTGTGGGCTTTGGGAGAGTCGAGTCCCTTTTGCATTTGTTGCAAGGACTGAAAATTCGAAACTGTGCAGCATGTGCAGATGTGCATTCACGTATGCACTTGAAGCATCTTTAGCCTCATGCTACTGTACATATTGCATTCCTAAATCATGCATTGCTCACAGACCAAACTGCTGAATGGCATCTTGTCCACTCGCCATTTCAGCTGCAAAGATTCCAAGAACTGAGATCATGGCCATGCGGCCGTTGTTCAATTCCTTGGTCCTCATCTCTTCGTTGTACATCTGAAGGCCGAATGGATCACCAAAGTTGCCAGGTTCCTTTGTTCCACTAGGATCCTCCCTCCATACATTTTCCAAACAGCCAGACACCAGGAAGAGGGCAAAGAGACCAATCACACCCTCTTCCTTGCCAAGGATGGAAAAGCCAGAAGGCAAGTTTTCGAAACCAGGCAACTTCCAATAGTGCTGAGCAACAAGACCGATTGATGCCATCATTGCCAATCCTCGCTGCCATCAAAACAATGACACCGAGAAGAAGAAGAAGGAGAAGAAGAAGAAAAAGAAGAAGAAGAAGAAAGAAAAGAAGAAGGAGAACACGGTGGATTATGAAGATCAAGTTAAAGACTTCACATCATGGAATCATATTTACGTCAAAACAAACAAATCCAATTTACACATCACAATGATTGAAACGTTGTTTTTCAATTGACTCCGACAAAAGTAGACTTTGCTGTCAAGACTCGTCCATGCTTGATCTCAGAAGCACGCAACTTCCTGAAGCCTTCCTCATCATCCACCGCTGTGAATCCCAATGGATCAAAAAATCCAAGTGGTTCGCTTGCACCGATCTGTTGGGAAGGCTGGAATGACGCCTGTGCTGCCAGTTTTGGCTCATGTCAAGGATCTGTGGAAACAAATCTATGTGCCAAATGTGCCAAAAATTCACATTGATGTTACCCTGTTGTCTGTTTTGAAAATCTCTGCCTGCGTCTGCGTGCGTGTGCGGCTGACACCACCCACTGCAAGACAAACCTGACCGTGTCTTTGGAAGACTTGAATTTTTGCCACCAAACAAAAACTGAAGATTCGGCAGAGAATGATCCATTTTAATAAAAAGTTTCCATTTGTGAAAGCTCAAAGTTTCAACGTTTTAGCACAGGTAGGTGATGCAAGAGTGTGACTTTCTGACTGTTCCTGTACACTGGAAAATTCTGCCACGTTGTGCATGTTCTTCAAATTGTATCAAATTGTAACTGCTGCCAGAAAACTGAAGCAGCTGCCAGAGTAGCTACGTGATTCGACCTCAGTGCCACTCAGCAACTTCATGCAACTTGAAGCAAATTGAATCCTGAAGGCTCAGTAGTCTTCTCATCTTTTCATTTGAAGTTTTACGAATCAAACAACATTAAGTCTTCAATGTCGACCTCTCGTGTAATATCGTAATGACAAGTAGGACCCCCTGACGTGGACGTCGGAGCGGAAGCCACAGTCGAACCTGAAGCGACGCTTGACCATGTGAAATACTGGAGCAGTAGATGTCTGATGTCTGATGGCCTGTTGCCACCCTAGAAGAATTATAAAAAGCACATTGCAAACTGTCGACATAGCTGCCTTCCTGTCATGGAAAGTTCTTGACTTTCTGCTTGCTTTTGGGAATGAAGATGGACTGCTACACTGAACGCAACCGTCCGCAAAATGTAGCAACAAGATGAACAAAACACTTGCAGTATCTAGCTCATCTATGTAGTACAAAAAAGAGAGATTGCGATTTGATCATAGTCTGTTTGCGTGTGACAAATAGTTTTGGCAGAGTGCAAATAGGACATCTAATAGCAGAAGGAGCGAGTGCATTTTCGTCTAGAGTCTATAGTACGTACGGGACACACATGACTACAAATACAAAATACAAGTACGATCACAACCACAGCCGTTTGAACTTCAACTACAACATACTCAAAGTATATCTACAATATAAATATAAACCCCAATAACATGTAATGAAAGGCTATGTCGAGAAGAAAAGGGAGAAGAAGCCACCACATCACATCACTACATTACGTTTCCTGGGAATCCCCGACCTTGGAGCGCTCTTGTTGTGGCTTTGGAATTACCAGAGTTGGGTACCACAAAAGTGGAAGCCAAGCCCAGGGCAATGCCTTCGCTGTTTTCATGGAGATTTGACAAAAATTGGTAAGTTGGGGAAGAGAGGTCAAAGAAGAAGGGTTTTGTTCGTTCTCAAGATTGTCTTTCCAGAATTATTCTCCTTGAGTCATATCAATCACAATAATATGGTCTTTCATTCCCAGATTTGGACTCACATTGACACTTCATGCAAGAACTCGCAGGCCGTCCTGTAGCTGCAAAGCGCGAGGCAACTGGCGCCATGAGAAAGGCTGGGACGAAAACTGCAATTGAGGTCGCTTGAGCAATCTGAAAATGGCTGAAATTGCAAGTTGCTGGCTTGCTGTCTTGCTGTGTCAATGCATTTTGATGCCGAAAAAACCAACACTCCAAGCTGCTTCAATGTTTTTCATCTCTCTTTTGACACAACTGTGCAGTTGACCTGTCAGGCCAACATCTGCTAGCTGGCTCCCATGAAAAACCTCTTGGGCCTTCTCTAACCATTTTCTTGTAACAAAGAAAAACATAAGAATGCGCGATGATGCATGGTGTAGAGGTTGCCTGACTCGAAAATTGTCAACTTGCATCAAAGAATGCACCCCTGCTGAACTGAAAAAAACGTTGCTTGGGGAACCCAAGCCATTGTGGTCAGGGTATGCATGTCCAATCCATGGTAGCCTGAAATTCAAGGCAATGCTTGGGCCCTCAAAACCCAGATCTATGAAAACATTGGAGCCTCAATGAGTGTGTGAGCAGGTCATGATGTCCGTCATCTTCATATCTTTTCCTCTTTTTAACAGAAGTCCAAAGATGCCCGGTTATCTCTTTCACTTGCTCTCCCAGAACATCATCACTTCCAAATTGAGGAGCGCACTGAAAGTATGAAAACACCAACAAAAAGATTCATATATAACTTGGGTGTGGCCCCTTCCCAATAACAGTGGCAAATAAAGGTTTATATTTATAGGGATTCCCTACTAAAAATGTAATCATCCTGGTGGTCACTGTTATTGGGAAGGGGGCCATACCCAATATAGAACTTTATAAGACTCCACTTGATGTCAAAGGACCAACTCTTCCCCCGTATCTCAGTTCACCCGAAACTTTCGCGCCATCACTGAAAATTGGGAGATTCCTGAGCGCAAAACGAACCCTATTTTTTCGACAGGCGCCAATTTGGTGAAAGGCGACTAAGAAGAAACGTTCTTTATTTTCGGTGTTTGCTTTGTATTTTGTGACATCCCATATACATGAATGTACTGCGAAGAGTTTTTCACGATTCCAAAAACCGTAGTGTACAACAGCTACAGATGAAACATCTTGACCCCTGCACTGACCCCCTGCACTGACTTAAACTCTCCAAAACAGTTGAGCTTCGCGCTTTCATTCTTTGCATTGTTGAGCCCGGTTGCCCCCACAGCCATCAGTTGTTGCATAATTTCCACATCCACCAATTTCAGAACATCTGCAGCAAAAAATCCAAGTAATACTATCCAGTACTTGAAATGCAATCTGAAAAAATTGAGGTGATGAAACAAAAAGAGTAGAAATGTCAGCATCTTGAAATCACAATTTTACCTCATTGGTTCCGGTTTTTGAATCGATTCCATTCTATGGCTCAGGCATTTCAAGGTCGCTCACAGTGATGACTTCAAACCCTTTTTTTGTTTTGGAACCAAAAGTTTCGCTTCCCACGATGCGATGGAAGCATTTCAACATCTAAAGACAACATGGTTTCGGCCTCTCGGCGGTTGATATGGGTTTCACATGTGAAATTTTGCCTTTTAAGCTGCAACAAAACATGAAAAATCAATCAACGTTTGAAAAGTATTTTGCTATTTTCGTTTGGCCAATGAAAAACTTTTGAATTCAGACCAGGTGGCATCACAATTGACAAATCGAACCGTTGCATGTGTGCACAAACATTTTGTGAGTTTTGCATGAAACTATTTTCCACATTAGCAATCAACAAAACACCGTGGGATTGAAACAAAGCACTTTGGGGCTGGTGTTTTTTTAAATCCGCCGAGCTAATCTCCAAGACGTACGGGTCCAAAGATCAAACACTACTAGACCACATTTGCTTCCAAGAGTGAAAAAACGGCAACATCGGATAGTCGTACACGTCCTAAACAAAAAACAACCACACTAACGAAATTCATCGGCAACCAGCAATGAATCTCAGACCGGGCTACCTGTTGGTCTGGCATCCACTACGTGAATTCCAATGAAACCCATAAAACGAATTTCGGTTCGTGATTTCACTTCAAATGCCAAAGCAATTTCAAACCACAGGTCACAGCACCTTGAGGGAATTCTCTTCGCTGTTCACAGTGGCGTCAGTCGCGGACCCCAGGCTCTTTGACGGTGACGACAAAGCATAAATCACTACACTCGGCAGGCAACAGACAAATGTCCATGGCAGGACTGCTTACTGTTCCTGGTTTGGCTGGAAAAACAGCACTGGGTGAGATTTACTTGTCGTCAGAGTCTACTCTTAGCCACAGTGGAATGCAATGAGTTTCTTCCAAAAATCCTCTTTGAGCCATCTTGGTCTAAGAAGCAGGAAACAACGTCTCTTCATTTATTTCTGGTGCTTAAATTATGGCAACTACATAAGTCATGAAGCTATTGCCCTGCGCAGCTTCAACTACGTGGACGTGGGTGAACCAACTCCTCACCCTTGTTCAATGATTGGGAGGATGTGGGCCCCTACTATCACTTCGAGCTACTTGGAGTCACTTGGGACATTTATTTGCGGGAATTGCTATCACATCGTGAAGAAGTACTGAGTGGCCTGGGGATTTTCTGAAAGCGTAGTGTCTCACCTAGTTTCCTGGGTGTCTTCTTATAGTGTTCCGGTTTTGTTTTTGGTTGGGGGGGGTTGTTTTGTTTTGTGTTGTTTGGCTTTGTTTTTGGTTGGGTTTGTTTTGGTTTTTTGTGGAAGACACCTGGCTTTTTGCTTTCACCTATTCTCCAATATGAGGGAATAGCTGATCAAAGACAAAACGTTTTGATGACCGTCAGAGCCTTGAGCGTGCACGGCATGAGCTCAAAAAAAAAACTTCAAATGCCAAAGCAAAAGAAAAAAAACAGGAAACAAAGGTCAACCCAAGTCGATGAAAAGAAACAGGCAAAAAACCGCGAAGTACTGAAATCGAAATGAATGAAACAGTAGGACACGGACAAAAATTTTTTTTGCTGGCGGCTGCTTGGGTTGATCCCGGGCGGAACGCCCTTCAGTCAGCGGAGCAAAGGTGTTAGAGACCCTGTGTCTGTAACAACAAAAGGATGTTTAACATCATTAATTCAGTCAAAAACATGCAGTTGGCCACATTCAAAACAATTGTCATTTCGTAGGATGGCAGGAGTACACAGAAGAGGGCTCCGGTGAAATCCAAAGAAAGCACCTATGCCCGAGAAGAAAGATGCCAAATAGGAAAGAGGGCTTTGGTGAAACCCGAAGGTAGCACCTACGCCGGAGCCCAGAAGTGCACAGAATCCGTAGAGAGGACAAAGGTTTGAACACGTTGTGCAAATTGGTGGCCAAAATATAAAGTTTTCATATGAAAACCCATTGTACGCAAAAAAAGAAATGCGAGGAAAACCCTCGAGCAATTCGAATCTCGCTTGTGAAACGTGTGAAACGTGAAACTGCACCCACCTCAGATTCCACTCAATATATCTAGTAGGACACGGACAAAAAGGCGGAACAATTGATGCCTCGCCCAGAAGCGTGCGCTACTTTCAGCACTTCTGGACAATAAGGTGCACCTGAGTATGTACTTTGAAGTTCAGTGCCACATGATACGTTCTTTGCTGCATGATTCTTTCTTTTTGCGGACTTCACCTCGCCAGCCTTGGCCAAGAAAAAATTTGACAGTTTATTGTAAGTCTATTGCTGGATGGTAGTTGCTGGCTGTCATTTCAACCGCGACGTGGAGCCTGTGTGAGACTTCGGTTTTATTGCAATGCATGTCCTCGTGCAGTGCGGTCAGATCTCAAGCTGCAGGTGAATGCTGCAAAAAAAAGAAATGCAAAAAAGCGTCGCAAACAGGGCTTTGCCTAAAAAGCTGGAACATCGCACTTGACGACACAAAAATGTGCCACCTTGAAACAAAAGCAACGCATTACATAAACGACAGTGTCATTCCGAAATAAAGCCGTAAAACTAAAAACTACTAAGCAGCGCATGAAACAAGCCGGCACTCAAATCACAATATGTCCAAGGTGAAAAGCAGGTCTCAAACCGCCGCACGATGGACGTGGAACAACAAAATTTCGTTTCTGCAGAAACACTAGATGTGTAGAAGAGCCCATTCATTTTGCAACGTGCAGACGAAAGGCCCAAAACTAAGAACAAAGCCACTCCATCTCACAGGACGTCAAGGCCACTAGGAATGAGTTTTTCAATACTAGGTCCATGGTGCTCTTCTTTTGTACTGCACCTTCCTCGATCGAGATTCTTCACCCACGGATTCCTCGCTACAGGCTCGCCCCAATTGACTGCTTTTTAAGCTCCTCTGTCACCAGCAAAGCTCCCTGTTTCCCTGATAGCTATCCTCGCCTTGCAACAATTTGGGACCTACCGACTTTTCCCATCTATGGCGTCGGTTTTTTTTCTAATTTTTTTTGTTTTGCAATTTTGGGCCTGAATGACACTGTTATTCTGTTTTGCTTCAATTTAGTTTCGTCTAATGGCGGATCATGTTTTGCTGACTGCAGGGCGCTCTGCCCGCTTCTTCCAAAAATCGCACTCTAGCAGCACGGAGAAAAAAAATCACTTCCAGAGCGAGTCCATGCCTTGAGGTCACACTTTTTTTTTTGCCCGTGCCTGTGCGCGCTTGAAGCTCTGACGGTCATCAATACGTTTGGTTTAGATAGACTATGGCCCGTATGAGAGAGTAAGTGAGACAAATACCTAGGTGTCACCCATAACACAAAAAACAAGACAAAACACAAAACAACCACAACCGAGACACCCAAAACCTAAAATAGTCCAGATGACTCAATGATGAATCTGGAAGAAGCTCCTTCCATTCCACTGTAATGCAGTGAAAGACCCCGACAACGATGAATCGGTTCATCGTGTGCTGCTTTCCAGTCTGTACTGCAACGTTGGGCAGTTCTACCATGGACAGAGTGTCTGTTGCATGCCCATTGCCTCAACTGATACATCCGTGTCCGTGGACCACTAACAGAGGGCAGGTTCACCCATGTGATGGCTGATGAAGCCACGCAAGGTATAGGCCCGGATGGCTCAGAGAAGATCCTGGAAGAAACTTATTTAAGTCCTCTGTGGCAGGGAGTAAACCCTGATGACAATGACAGTGGGTGGTGCTGGTTTTGACAAACCAGCAGTGGAAACAACCCTTCCATGAACATGTGCTTGTTGCACACCCCTGTGGAGTGATTTCTGGTCTGTCATCTCTGTTAC
Source organism: Breviolum minutum Mf 1.05b.01 (assembly GCA_000507305.1). NCBI lineage: Eukaryota > Dinophyceae > Suessiales > Symbiodiniaceae > Breviolum > Breviolum minutum. The sequence continues at coordinate 125 of DF245093.1, read as the reverse complement.
AAGGGTCAAAGAGTCTGGGGTCCACGGCTGAAGCCAATGTGAGTCTCTTCTATCCTCCTTCAGAATCATTACAGCTTGTGATGCATCATATGTTACCAAGCGAAAACTGCCATGTCCAAGCGCTT
>DF245092.1:0-17113 GCA_000507305.1 Breviolum minutum Mf 1.05b.01 | reverse complement strand
GAAACCTCGACAAACGTGTCAGCGACTCTTTTCACAACACAACAAGGGAGGTACATGCAGGTACTGTGACTTGTTATCACGTAGGAAGCTCTGAACAACTGCTGGTTCTCTTGAGATGCGAATGAATGCAATCATGCATCAAATTCGACATCACGAAATCTTCTCCAGCACAAATCATCATGAAAATCTTTGATGGAAAACTCACTTCAAAAACATTGACCGGTCTTGTCCAAAAGTCGTCACATCATCCAGTCATGCAAAGCTTGCAGAAATCCATCAAATAAATCCAAATAAGATGAAATTGTAAACACTTCCAAATAATGCAGAAAACATATCGTCCATGCATATCACCAAGTCACATAAGCTGTAAAACATGCAGTCACCGTCACTAGCACATCGGTAAGCTACAGTTCACAGTCATACCAGCAAAATTTCATCCACTTGGCATTTCATATCCAGTTTTAGCGACATTTTTCACCCATTCGTAGCTGACAGAACGGCGACTGCCCGGAATGGAGAGCTTGAACCAAGAATTAGCAAAAAAAAATGATGAACCATCGAGACGTTGTTGGAGTGGCGGTTGGCATAATCACCCAGTTGTCTGTCTCGGCCAAAACTTTGTCCGTTGATTTCTAGGATTTGATTTGTTTTGTTGCTTTGTCCGTGTCCAGGTCTTTTGCAATTAGTTCTTTCTCTTTTCACAAGGCATACCTTTGAAATATGATGACGCGGTTTTCAACACCAGCAAATTTCGTCAATGACTCAACTTCGGACCTCTTGACCAGTTTGTGGCTTAATGACTTTTTTTTTAGAGTCGTCCGTTTTGTGTATGTTTAGCTGGCTGAAAAAACACATTTTGTGGCACAGTAGCAACTGCTGGAAAAGTATTTTATGGACATTCCGAGGCGACTACTAAGTCGAGTTGCACGAGTTTAGAAGAAATGGAGGTAGTCGGAGCCGCCAGGAAACAAAACACCACAGTAGGTTGAGATGAACAAGAGAAGTGCTCTGTGGTGTAGATACATACTTTGCAGTAGAAAAAAGCAGTACTGGAGCGTGGTGCCTTGTGGCACTTCAGCACAAAGCAGCACTGGAGTAGTGAGAGTACCGCTCGTTTTGCATTGTCATTACGTTTCACATTGTGTCACCAAGGTCAAGTTGCTTGTGCTCTCTAACTTTCAGGCACGCCGTAAAGTTTGCCGGCACTTGGTGCGTTGTGTCTCACTGGACGATAATCGGCTACTTCTTATGGTCAACTTGTTTCAAGTCATCAAAGTGCAGTAATGAGTGCTCCTATTCTGCCTTCTAGATGCGTTCTCTTGTCACAGGTCAGATGGTAATGACATCTCTGTGCGCCTACTGCCTCCTTCTTGTCCTGTGTACCGTCAATAACTTGAGTCCGGATTTTTTTTTAGTACAAGACATAGTCGGTCAACCACTGGAAATAGTAAGACTCCTTTCAAAAAATCTCCCTGGAGGCAAAACCAAGACAAAAACAACACCCACACAACCAAACAAACACGAAAACAACCCAAAAAACCAGCATCGACACAAAAGCCAAACAACAGCTAGGCAAAACAACCAGGGAAATTTTAAACAAGGTGAAACAAGGTGAAACAAAGCGTTCCTCTCAGCCCCTCAAATGTTCTTTTTTGGTTTCTGCAGACACCTTGCGTTCCTTTTCACCTCCAATAAGTGAGAATGGTCAATCAAAGACAAAACGTTTTTATGACCGTCTGAGCTTTGAGTGCGCACCGCATGGACACAAAAAAAAACCTCTCAAATGTTCTCTTCCGCTATGCAGTAATCAGCCGTGTTGATGATTAGATGTCCTCCATGTCAATATCTGCACCTGGGGCTTAGATGAGTCTCGAACGTCTGACAGACGTCGACGCTTGAGTTGGTACGTTCCCTCTCTAGTCTGCTACCTCTTTGCGCTGTTCTCCATGAATGTATCAACTTCTAACTGTGCTATTGTTTCCTTATCAGATAGCGTCTTCAACAACTTCTTGATGTCATAGATAAACGGTTCACTATGAGTTGTACAGCGTGTCATCCAATCTGTACATGTCTTCTACCATGTTTAAACCTCTTTGAGTCCAGTTCCACGATACTTCTTCTCATCATAAGAGTCTGTCCGGTTGCGTCTGACAACCCTGTCAAAGGCGGATTCTTCGACGTACATCCTGTCAACTAGCACTCCCCACTTTAAATTGACCACCATCCACAAATATTGGACCTGCACTCTTCGCGGTTCTTTGCTGACCTGTGCTGAGATTACCTCCGTAAGAGTACCTCGCGTTGTAAAGGTAGCCCACAAGCCGTTTACCACGTGCGTCTTGCCAAGCAGCAGAACATTTCTGCGAAAACACGTCACAGAGAATGCCCTCCTGTAACTCTTCATAGCTGTCCAATAGAGCAATGACTTGAGTCCGGAATGGTTCTCTCGCAGAGGTAATTTCGTTTTCTGATTCGTTGTTTGATTTCATTCGTTTTTCTTGAATCGGTTTGGCCATTGATGTGAACGTTTGTTGCTTAAATACGGTTTTTTGGACTCGTCCGTTTTGCGCATGTTTAGCTATCTGAAGAGCGAACTGCCCCATTTCGGGATCTTCTTCGCAAGAAAATCGCACCTTAGCAGCGTGGAGCAAAAAAAAAAGCGAACTGCCCCGGACCTCCTCGCACCCTAGCAGCTCGCATCAAAAAATGAAAAATAGTACTGGAGGAATGCTTGGTAGCACAGAGTGGGGTGTAGTAGAGTACCAGAGTAGTACTTTGTTGCACAGATTTGTGCTGGAGTATTATTTTGTAGTAGAGCGTAGAACTGGAGTATCTCTTTGTAGTCGTAGTACTGGAGTAGTACGTTGTGGCACTTTGTTAGTCCGTGTTGTTCTGGAGTAGTACTTTGTAGCACAGGGTAGTGCTGGAGTAGTACTGTGTAGTACAGAGAGTAGAACTGGAGTAGTGTGTTGTTGTACGGAGTAGTACTGACCTCACAACCAATGGCATCTTAAGCTCATTGCATGGCACAAATGATAACCGCTCATCACCATGACAACGCATTGCATCAACGCGACATGACGCAACACAAGCAATCTCATCGCATGTGACATGACATGCCACGTCACAACTAACCACAGCTCACCCCACATCATCCGTCACCTCACAACCAACCACATTACTTGATCTCACCCCGCAAGCAACTTCATGACATCAAAACAGGTCACATCACCACCATGCAACAGCAGAAGGCTATTTTCATGGCAAAGAAATGGTTTGGGCATTGCTCTGGTCGGTCGCCTTGCACACATTCTCTGAGCAAATTTTTTCTTTGCTTGCTGTACAATTCTTTTTCCCTCCTGAAACTTCCGTTCCGGCTCGCCCGGGAACTACTTGTATGTGATGCGGCCGACCGCTCCCAAATTCATTGTTTTTTTTGAAAGAATTTGCGCTTCGCAAGACTTGGCCTCATTCCTCGGGTTCACTTTCCTTGTGTTTTCTCAAGTAAAATGTGTCTTGGGTTCACAAGTCATTGTCAATTCCCATGTGATGCGGCCCACCGCTCCTTGCTTCCTAATATTTTTCCAAGGAAAACGCGCCTCGCAGTGGGGAATCCTCGCCGTCACTGCGGTTGCAAATTTTCATTCGCGTCCACGCCAGGAAGAAGGGCAAATGTTGACAAAGGAGCATTGTATGTAAAAGCGATGTTGGGTTATTCGACTTTCAAGTGTTCACAAAACGCGGGTCGCTCTTGTAAGGAAAGGCGATTAGGTCTTGTGACTCACGATTTTTCAGGTTCAAAATGTAAAAGTTGGGCGTAAAAGGTCTCTGGTGTAAAAGGTGTTCTTGCGCATCGACTTCGTTAATGTGACGTTTTTTTTGGAATGGTGTGGCGTTACTCACTTGACTTGGTTTATTTTGGCTTCATTTGATTTGTTCTTCTGATGTGTTTGGTTCTTCTTGTGTGTATGTCCAATTTTCTATTGGGGAATCATCACCTGGAACTTTAGGGTCATAAGCTTTGCTTTTTCAAGTACCCATGTGGGGTCGATTTTTTTGGGCCTTGGGGCCTTGGGGGCTGAGTTTGAAGGAGGAAGTGGAGCAGAAGATAGTACATGTGATCGCATATCATGCTAGCGCGGTTCGAAAGGTTGGTTGTACAACTAACAATTTTTTTCTCCCTGAGCCTGTCCGTATTGCGCACAGAGTTGCAGAGTCATGCCCACCCAATGGTGTGTGTGGCATGAACAGACATGATTGATTTTACTGTTGCAAATTGGCCATGCTCTGTCATTTGAATGCAAAACAAACAACAACACAATTTTTTTGGCCCTGCTGAAGATTTTGTATGTAGAATTGATTTGTTCCGTTTTTTCCGGGGCAAACGAACGAACACATGGCACAAATCTGCGTTGACTTTTTTGAAATTGTTCAGCAACATGATGAACAAAATTTTCAACCCGTCCGCTCGTACGACATTCTTCATACAGTTTCATAAAGCAAGACCAGGCAGAATGTCAATCAGCTTTGTGTTGTGTTTTTAGCAATTTTATGGTTCACTGTGTTGTTTCAGTTGGATGTTTTTAATTTCCGTATCGTTTTCTTGCGTTCCCAACTCTTAACGTCAAGGGGGTACCAAAGGAGAACTGATGAATTGGACCGAGCCGAAGGGTGCGAACATGAAGATTCGGTGCGACAGGGGGTGCAATGTTTATAGCCCGGTCCCGGGAATTGCACCACAACGCCCTGTGAAACCAGTTTGGAGGTTGCACCCAACACGGGACTACCGCGCATAATTCCGTGGGACTCAATATGTTTGGCTAAAAATTTACCAATGTCAGCGACACGGTAAGATGTCACGAGTCTCCTCTGTGATCACCTCACCTACACCCAACACAAGCTTCAGCAATCTTCAACACACCATTCGCACAACCAGTACTTCGAACTATCTTTAGGCCCCTTCATTTTGTTACTTATTTTGTCAATATTCAAAGAAAACAGCCTTGAAACATTAAATTCATTGAGCCATAACTCGAGCAAAGTGCAAAGTGAGATGGCCACGCGCAAAGATCAGAAATTCCCCGGACAACGACTTGAAAACAATGGGATGTGAGTATGTGAGGTCCATGTTGCAGACGTTTGGTGATTGACACAATGAACGATGTCCAACATTTTTTCGTGTCAGCATTTGTAAACGCAATTTAGAATTGTATTTTCTATTATCTACCTCTACATGTCCCTCTAAGGGATTGCAGTTGTTGCATGTCGGCGAACGGGCACTAAACAGAGAACAGTAAACAACAAAGAAAAATGTGTTGAAAAAAAACTTGGCGAACGTGTCTTGCGAGCAGAGAGATTCTTTGTGGCGAACAGGTTTATGATAGGATTGCAGTCACTGGGTTTTTGATATTTGATACCCAATGTGGTTTTGAAGAAGTGAACGGGCGTGACAGATGCTGCACTTTGCCCAGCGACCCGCAGATCCCAACCGGAGAGCACAGCCAAACGAAAGTATTACGTTTCTTCTCGCCTGGCGTATGAGGGGTGCCACAAGCATTTTGGCCAACTGGAAGGAGACAAAAGCACCTTGCTTGGTTTTACATTTATATATACTTCCAGACGTTAACTGCCAGTCACTATCGAGCGGTAATTATAGCGTCGTCGGACTGAATTAGTGTCTGATGCAAATCTCTATGTCAGATCATGTATCAAATTCGCTATTGTCATTGCCATCGACGAAGCGTGACAATAGAGACCCTCAAGCAACCGATGCGAATTGCAGGCGCTGATGCGAAATTGCGCCACTGTTTGCACATGCTAGACATGTTTTGATTGTTCTAAACTTTCGTTCCTTCATCCCGGCCGCTTTTTCTAGGGCGCAAAAGCGAGAGAGGGGTGCCAATTCAACACCTGCCGGATCCCCATGTGATGGAACCACGTAGGTCGCAAATTGGGAATATTCAACGAAACACGGTGACAGTTTCTGTGCTGATGCTGTGTTTGTCGCAAGGCGCTTGTTGAGTCAGACCTGCGCCTGAAGAATGGTTCCATGACATTCTTGGCTTTGGATTCAGCAAAGCCTTTCGATTCCGTATTGCCAGATAACCTCGTTGTCGCGTTGCAACGATTCCTGTCCCAGACAGATTTTGTTCAGTGATTCGAGTACGTTGAACATAGTCTGGCCGCGAGTTTATGGTCCGTGATCCCAGACGTACGTCAGACTTGTGGCATAGTTATTCCAGCATAGTTCAGGGTTTTTCATCATGTATTTCTTTTATATATATTGTATTCTCAATTCTGAGCACCCGCCATCCCTTGTGTACTGTACAGTCTCTGCGGTGAAACACGCGACAGAGGTGACCATCGCATTGAAAAACTTTTGACGTGTTGCCAAGGAAACGCCTTTGTCACAAAGATTCGATTTGCTGACACAGGTTACAACCGATGAGCAATATCCTCTCGTTTTTTGCTTGCGTTCATTGTAGTCACTTTGCAACTCAACCATTTGTGTGAAGTGGTCGCAAGTTCAAATCCAGCATGGGCTCTCGAGGTTCCAGGCTTAACATTCCACCTGGCAAATTAAAGCAAATCAACTGCCCGTATGCCAAAAAGCGAGCCCACGAAGGGCGCAGGCGAAACTTATATACACAATGCTACCTGACTGAAGCTGACCGTCGTCAACTTCTCTGCAAGCTAAGTTCTATCTGTCATTGCCAGTACTGGCCATCCATTCAGATTTGTTTTTTGCAATCTCCATGCATGAACCCATCATCTTGGTAACGGCCTGATGCAATAAGTTTGTTGTCCTGCGTATGTCGGGGAGAACCCGCACATCATCCAAGATAGAGCACGTCGGACCGCAGCGATGCAGAGGCAAGTTGGCAATATGACACGCCGTCTGCCAGGAGTTCTTCCACGTCATGTGAGACCAGGATGTATATGAGCTGCTGCAATGAACCTCCTCACTCTGCTGTTTCTGTTTTCAATTGCCAGTCCGTGTGAGGTGGAGGTCGAATTATCATTTGGCAAAACTGTCGCAAAGTGTTTTGCATAATTTAAATGGCGAAATGCGCCCCACTCAAGGACCCGACAGAGGGAAAGCAACGACTTTGCTGTCCACATCATTTCGTGTGATCAATGTGGAAAGTGGTTACAGTTGTGCTTCATTTGCAAAGTCAAGTCACATCAAGCTTGCATGTCGGAAAGTGGCCCATTTAGGGCACTGCTTCCTTCCAGCAGCGATGCCCCTGCCAACCAGCGAACATGGTACATGCATTTTTCTATTCAACATGTGCGAGTGCAGCGACCAGCGTGTGCAGCAACTAAAGTGGGCAATCCAGCGGCTAAAACGAGGCCCACCATCTTCGAATTGCAACCTCCAATCTTGCAACGCCCGTTGCAGCACCGCACTGAGCAGACGAGGGCTCGGACACCAGCTATTGTTGGAAGTCACCCTGTTACCCGATTCTCCCGCCACCTGTTGGTACGAAAGATGCAGCAGGATTTACAGGAAATGTTCCGAAACAGCTGCTCGAACAACACCTGCAATGGTAACCAAGGTATAGTTTGAAAGGTTTGGGAAGGATCGAGGCTAACTATCCAAACGGGCATGCCATTGTTTTTTCTTCCAAGCAGACACAGGTGGATTGAAATAGACACCTGGTGGACGTCAAATAGCAGGCTCTCTTTGATACAACTGGGTCACACAAATCCTAGCCTGCGTGCGAGAAAACAAAAGCGAATTTGGCAAATATGGTCGCAAAGAACGGCAATAGGCTCCATCTGACGGAGGAGTTCATTCAATTGTGCAGAGGAACAAATATGATTAGCTTCCTCTGTGTGAAGCAAGTTCCCGCGCCCAAATGGGCTGCCCATGGGCATGGAGGTTTGATTGATTGAAATTGATGATGGCAACATGTTTTTCCATCAATTGCCAATTGCATAAACGTATTTGCCTTGAATGTATCTGCCATTGCTCCGATGCTTGAGATGATTGGGTGCGCAGGTCTGCAGCCGCACCATCCATAAACAAGGCCAGTGGCCAAAAGGCGGGATCAGGCACTTGCTTCGTTTTCATGTACACATTGTGGAGAACGAAATTGGTTGAAGACCAACGGTTAGGTGCAAGGTATTAGAAGACAGCAAATTCCCCAAGCCCTGCTGGCACCCAGACGAATCAAATGGGCAAAAAATTGGTTGAAACGCTTTCCGAAAAAGTTTGCAAAGGGAGTTGGCCGTAGACCGTTCACAGTATTCTGTGACAATGCACGACCAGCCGTGGCATGAGAAATTAAACCAACGGACGCTGCAGACCCATGTTTGGCGTCACTCATGTTTTCATGCCGTGCACGACAATGTTCTTTATATTCCAGTATCGGCATTTGCGACGGTCGTGATCGTCACTATACATCAAGGTGCCGGGGGCTTGATCTTACGGAAATGCTAGGGACAACGGTCCAGACCCTTATTGCAGTTGAACCAATACTTTCTACCCTGGCCATGGGCCTGTTTTGGCAACAAAATCTCCATTGGAAACACATACCTTTGACAAGAGGCGTCAAGGAGAACGCGTGTGGACTTTTCATTGACGAGCCCCGCAACACGTTTCCATGAAGGCACCGGCCCCCCTATTGTAACGCATTTTTGCATAGTTGAAATTATTGCCACAAGTGAATTTGGATACCTTACCCATTGCTTGCTCATGTGGAACACATGTGGCGATGCCAAACCATAATGTGCGGCTACAATTTGCTTGAGTTTGTACAATTTGCCTCGGTAGATAGCAGTTTATTCTCACATTTGTGCCTGCGCCCTAAAACGGGCTCGCCAATGACGTGCAGGCTTGACCTTTACACGTGCAAAAAATTAGATTTGATCATCCCAGCGTTTCGCCGCTTGCGCCCAAAACGGGCCCACCACACGGCGTCCAGGCGTTAACATTGACATTCAATTTGACATTGATTCGCTGGGCGACCAATTCGTCTACGATGTTTTACACGTTAATTTACGTGCCCCCTCCTGGTAAGGATTCCATGCGCTTGTCATGGGTGCTCATCCAACAATTGGACGTACCATACGGTTTCTCACCAGTCCCAGTTGCTTAAATAAATGGAAAGACAATGGACGGGCCAAGAAACGAACAAAAATTGTCGAAATAAAATGTTCTGCCGGAATCAAAAGTTTCAAACGCAATTTCAAAGACATATGCCATCATATGCTCATTCAGAATTGTGTCCGTATGTTCGTTAAAAAAAAAAATCATCCAAAGGATCTCCGATGTTGTAAACCCACCATCGCCCTATTCGGAGGGCCACCATGTCAAGTCAAGTCAAATCTTGCAGGCCCGAAGGCAGCCCCTTTTGGGCGCAAGCAAACGAAATGCAAGATTTTGCCCAATCAACGAGGGTACAACGTGAAAAACATAAAATCCTGTTTCGAAGACCGTTGATTCTTGGACGCATTGAAGCACCGTTGGAACAGTGGCAGCCTGAGGAACAACATGGGTTTAGAAGAATTCGCAGGATTGAAGAGCACCTTTCGACTGCCAACATGGTGATTGACAAAACATTGTTAGCGAACACTCGCTTATAGATTGTGAGCCTGGATTTATCAAACGCTTTTGATCGCGTGGATTGGAAGTCATTGTGGGAAGCTTTAAGGCTACATGGTGTCTCCCCTCATTTGATTTGGTTGCTACAGATGACATATGCGAACCAAAAAGGCTAAGTTGTGAGCAACAATGATAAAAATCACGAATTTGATATTTGTGCTGGCGTGCGACAAGGGTGTGTCTGAAGTCCACGGTTGTTCTGTTCCGTGTTGCAACTGGCTATGGGCCGTTGGCGAAGTCGAGTTGAATAGTGGACTTTGTGTTTGGACTTTGCCTTTGCACTTTGCACATCTGGAGACTGGCCAGTATAAAAACAGTCCCAATGCCTGGAAGCTGACCAGTAAAACAGCTCCTTGAGACCTTATCGCGGCAAAACGGCGTGAAAAAAAAAAAACATTTTGGTCTCAATTTGGGCAACGGGATGTCGCATTTATTGGATCTGCGTTGTGCTGATGACATATTATTGTTGAGGGAACCTGCGCAGGTAGTTGGAAGCATGCTTGACGCACTGGTGACCTGTTTGGGGCAAGTGGGTTGAAACTCAACGCGTCCAAGACGAAAGTGTTAACAACGCAAGCGCAACCGCCTTCGACATCGACTACGCCTGCAGGATTGGAATTGGAAGTGTTGGAGCAAACCAAAAACGCACAAATGGTTTGGCTGCCTTGTATCAACACTCAACATGGGCAATCGACAACAAGTTATGAACTATCGTTTGCAAAACACTTCTCGAGCATTTCAAGCTAACAAATGGATATTGTGTGACAAAAATGTGTCGATAGGTGTACGGTTGAAATTTTTCGATGCAATGGTTACTTCAGTGGTGTGTTTTGCAGCTGGTCACCGGAAAATGTATGTGGGTGAGTTACGAAAACTGGATGGACATTGCGGGAAATGTATTGTCGCTACCAACGATTGGGTCGCTGGGAGGACACTGCACAGGACTTTGAGGTGTGGAAGCAACAATTGAATGGTTTTTTAGATTTTTGCAGCCAATGAGCATGCAACGTGTGTACAAAATGAAAATTTAGCGCCCCGCGAGGCGTACAGGCCTGACTAACTGACTGACATTGCGGGAAATTGCTACGGCGCATGGTTGGACCACCACCGGGTATCAATTGGAACGGACCATGGCATGACATTCTGCATGAGTGGCACATTCGCATAGAGCAACAGTTGGAATGCAATGGCTTCAAAATATGGTCGCACAGACATTTGTTGCCTGAAGACAGGTGGATCAGACGTGTGTTGGCTCGGGACCCACAACAAAGGAGAATTGGACGAACATTCATGACCTGGGACTCGCCATTACAACATTTTGGTCGATGGCAGCATCTTCAGGACTGGTTACTCCCAGCGCAGGCCACCGACTTATGGCAGCATTACCTGAATGATTTCTGTACGTTTGTTCTGAGATGATTGTACAGTAGTGTTGGTTTCACATCCTGCGCCCTAAATGGGCTGCCGACAGGCATGCAGGCGCAAAGTCAAAGTCAAAAAAAAAGAAGTTTCGACCGCATCCAATTCAATCCAGCGTAGTCCGACAGCACCCTTACTTTGTTATTCCACCCATGTAACATCTCGTGCCAGGGTGATGCCCAATTAGTGTCTGCAGGGGGGCCCACAACCATGCGCATCCATTGACGATATTCCACGTCCAATTTGACAAGATCATTTTTGTGAATGGCCCGGTGTGATGCACCAAAGCAAGCAACTGGGGAGATAACCTCTTCGAAGTAGCATAATCTATGTAAAACGGACACGCCTTTGTCACACAAATCCATTTGTTAGCACGGAAAAGCCTCGTGCAGCTGTTCGTGCAAATGGACTGATGTCATCAGCGAAGCGCAGGGTCCAGTAAAAATGCCATGTTATCGCGAAGGTCAAAACACCACATTTCCGTGTTTCCGCGTTTTGTGTCCAAGCTGACATTCCCATTGCAATACACCGCAAAACAAACGCAAGCTCAACACACATCCTTGTCGCATTCCGGCGTGGATGGGAAAAGGATTGCTGTTGCTGTGTTCACCTTGCACTTCGCCCAGCTGGTTGGAATAAATCAATTGCTAAATCCAAGTCATATAGTCAGAAACGCCATGATGAAGTAACGCAGGCCACCATGTATTCGAGTTCACCCTGTCAAAAGCATTCGACAAAGCTAGATTCACAATCCACACTGGAATTCCCTTGTCCCAACATTTGTCCAAAAATAATGTTGTATTCAGCAAGCGTTCATCCATGCGCCGATGTTTTGGGAAACCGTGTTGTTCTTCCGGCTGATGTGCCTCCAGCAGTGTTTCAATGCGACCCAGGATCATGAAGACAAATGTTATGTACAACAAACGGATGTGTGCAATGGGCCTGAAATCAAATGGTTGTTGAGCCTGCACCGTGTTTGCGAGCATCTGAAAAGCGTCCTGTTCCAAGATGATAGAAAATTTCCAATGCAGAAAATATGATTCACCGAACGCAATGGATCAGTTCGGAAATCATGAGGCGAATTTCTTCTCAGTTCTGCCACCAAACCTGCCTCATCAGCGCCCTTGTGCATCTTCATCCGAACCACCGCACATTGAAGTTCATGCAGTGACCACAAGTATGGAATGGAGCGGGCCAAATTCCACCCAACCTCACCTCATTAGGCTCCGACCTTTGGGTCGGCAACCCCGCTCTGTCCCCCGCAGAACAAGGCATCACCGTCCTTGGGGCCCCTATAGGATGAAACTGCTTTGAGTGGCCCTTCACAACACTACCTCCAGTGTTCTGTAAAAAAATCATCAGCGAGACTGCACAAGTAAGTGGAACACCGACGCAATCACCAAATTCAAAACCCAATTGAATTTTTGGGTGTTGCGTCAAAGTAGATAAGACCAGAGTATGGAATGGAGCGGGCCAACTCCCACCCAACCTCACCTCATTAGGCTCCGACGTTTGGGTCGGCAACCCTGCTCTGCCCCCCCACAGAACAAGGACTCACTGTCCTTGGTGCCCCCATAGGACATGCCGATTTCATCCAAACCCAGCTCCAGCAGGCCAGCCAAGCTCACACCGGATTCCTTCAGGACATCCCCACACTTGACGACCTCCAAGCTTCGTGGCTGCTCCTTTTGTTCTGTGCCAGCCCGCGCTGTAGCTACCTACTGCGGATGCTTCCGCCCCTTGCTACCACCCAATATGCTCAAGACCACGACACTGCAGTGGCACACTGTTTCACCACTTTGCTTGACACCGGACCGCTCCCCGCAACGGCTCTTGCCATTGCACACCTCCCACCCAGCTTGGGGGGCCTTGGCCTCACCTCAGCCACGCTTCAAGCACAAGCCGCCCACTGGGCATCCTGGGCAGATGCAATCCCGTGCTCCAGCAACAAGTGCCCATCACTGCAGCAACCCTCCTCCAACAACTCCAGAACCCAACCGTACCAGCCCTCCAGGCCGCCACCGCATCAGCACATTCATTGACAACACACGGATGGGAACCACCTGAATGGATAGCCTTCACGGGACCCAGACCACCAGCACCACCACTGCACACCTACGACGGACCCAACATCGGGCAAGGATGGCAACACCAAGCGGCCACCGCCATCCACACCAGTTGCCATCAAGAACTCCTTGAAAGCCTCGATCCACCCAGCCGTGCAATGCTCGAATCCCAATCCGGCCCACACGCCAGCAGAGCATTCACAACCATCCCCAGCAGCCAAGAAACCACCTACCCTTCCCACCTCTACAGACTGCTGCTCCTTCGACGTCTTCGACGCCCACTTCCCCTGACCAACCGTTTCTGCCGGTGCCGTCGCGCTCTTGAACCCTTTGGCGACCACCGTGCAGCTTGCGCACAAGCAGGGATCTTACGCAGCCGAGGAGGTCCCCTCGAGCGAGCAGCAGCCAGAATTTGCAGGGAAGCAGGAGCCAGGGTGACCACCAACACCCGAATCGTTGACCTCAACATTGACCACGTTGACACCCAAGATGACAGAAGAATTGAGGTCATCGCCAACGGCCTCCCACTGTGGGGAGGGGCGCAACTAGCAGTTGACACAACCTTGGTTTTCCCCCCTCACACGAGCCGGGCACCCACGCATGCGGGGAGGGCAACACAGAGGCACAGCTCTAAGGGATGCGAGGAGGAACAAGGAACGCACCTACCCCGAGCCCCTCAGGGATCGGCGATGCCGCCTTGTTGTCTTTGGGATTGAAGTTGGAGGACGTTGGAGTGATGAAGCCGCAACTTTCCTACGGCTCCTCGCCCACACCAAAGCCCGCCAAGCCCCAGCCCTTCTGCGCCACTCCCTCACCAACGCCTTGATCCACCGCTGGAGCGCCATGCTCACGCATGCGGCCATGCATGCCTCTGCAGCATCCCTCCTTGATCAAGACCTATCTGGCTGCCACAACCTCGACGGCAATACCCCTTCCATCAGTGAGATCCTCGCTGAAGTCACCAGCCCCCCCCACTACAGCAGACTTCCAGCCCTTTTGTAAGGAGATTGGCTTGGACTTGGCCCTCTCCTCTGCACATCCGGGAGCCGCCGGTATATAAATGGCAAGCATCGTGCCCAATGCCTGGAGACTGACCAGTAAAACAGTCCTTGCTACTGAACATTCTGCGGTCAAAAAGGCGCGGAAAAAAAAATTGAGGATTGTAGTGGTGGACGGACCACGTTGCTTTGGGAAGGTGGACGAAACCAAGCCAGCGCTAGAATCCAGCAAAAGCCTATGACCACAAAGCCTTGAGGCGGTTTTGTGAACAAATTTCCATTAACATTTCAAATCAAAATCATGCTGCATGCCTTTGAGGTTTCGAGAACACGACCATGGAAACCCTCCCTGCCGGCAGCTTTTGCAAACATGCTAAGGTGGTTTCATGTTGAATGGCATCCTCAAACACACGTCATGTATATTTACCCTTGAACAGCGAAGGACCTACTGCACCTTGCCAAAATGAGCGCATATTATATATATGCTTTTGTTATCCGATTTTTTGCTTTGGCACCAGCCAAAACGGATGTGTATGCGTAGGTCGGATGCGTGGGGTTCCCAGTTCTGCTCCGGCTCAAAAGCCTGTTTGGCTTCCGGCTGGGCAGCGTGAAGGCATGCTGGATAAGAGCGGGGAAGTGGTAGGCAAGCAACTACTTGGCATTGTTATGTCCTAAAACATTGGGAACAAGAAAACAAAAAACACAACGAGGATAAACGATTTATACAATTGAACATGCAACTTTTCACATTGTCAAAAAAATGTTCTAATTGCAGGCGCTCGCCCCGTCAGATTTTTGGGAGCCATGCCAGCTTCGCAATACATTTGCGACATCAGCAAATCTGGAAACTTGTTGGAATTTGGTTTGGATCCGTGTCTGGGTCAGCAATGGTAACTTTCTCAATTTTTTTCAGCTTCAATGCGATTGTTTGGTTTTTTTTGCGTTTGTTTGCTTGATTGATCGGTTGCTTGTTTTTATCTCCTTTGTTTGCTTGATTGGTTGGTTGTTTGTTTGGTTGGTTGATTGTTTGGTTGTTTGGGTAGCTGGTTGCTGTTTTTCGGATGTGTTCATTTGTTACTTGTTACCGTTGGTTATTCAATGTATTTTTGTTTTTCAACATTCCATGCACATGATCGAGTGAGTTGATGAACTAATTTGGTGTTTTGGTTATTGGATTCTTTTAATTCTACGTATGAATTTTATGTTTGATCTGAAATTTATAATGTATTGTATTAACAAAAGGCTCCATTTGTTGATTTTTAATTTGTTACAGCAATTGAATTGCGTGGTATGTGGTCTATTTGATTTGCTCTTCATTGGTTTGTTACTTGGTTTGTTGGCTATGTGGTTTGTTGATGATTCTTATTTTTCATTTTTGGTTGATTGTTGATTTGGCATACTTATATATTTATATATATATATATGTATATATTTCTTTTGGTTTGTTTTGGTTTGTACGTTTGTTAGTTGGTGATTTGTTTTTTTGTTTGTTTGTTGGAAATTGAAATGCTCGCTTGGCCATTTTTTCCGAGGATTTCTTCCGTTGGATCGTAAAAGGCAGAGTTGGAAACCATTAGATAACTTGAGATTTGATTGTTGTAACTCTTCCTATTTGCTGTGTTTCTTGCTGACTTATTCACGCCGCATTTTTTGCATTTGGAGTACTGTAATTGTTTCAAACCGAGAGATTGAATTGGCGTTGGTTTCTTGATGCAGTTCTGTCGGCCCAGGTTCTACCGGCCTGCTGATTCAAAATCACTTGGCGTCCAAACGGAGTTCAAGGATTCACCCCAGTTGTCACTCAGCTGGATTGTATGCAAAGTCTTGTTTTATCCCTGCGTTGTGAACTCGAGAAGTATGGATGCATGCTTTTGTTGATTCCAAAGTGATTGTGCTCAACCTTGACGTTTCCGTTTGCAGGTTGCAGGAAGAAGATGATGGTTCTTCTGAGATGGTTTCCAGACCAGCTGCTGCTTCTCAGATACTTCGATTTGCTGTAGGCTGGGGCGTTGGAAGCACTTTGCAGGGCACTCCTTTTTACAGACCAGTTGATGAAATGTTAACGTTGGAAACAGTGCTTTTACCCAGAATTTTAGTACAGAATGAACTCGACGTGCACATCCAAATTGTAGTTCCATTGTGTTTGCAGTTGGATATGTTTTTGAATTTCCCAATTGTTACTTGGCATTTCCTCCACGTTTGATATGTCTTGTAATGTAATCATTCATTTGTTTTTTTTGGCAAGTTTGTTTTGTTTTTGTTTCTTCTTTTTTGAGTTCTCAAATGTTATTTTGTGGTTCGTCATCATCTCTTTGGCTTACTGTGTTTCGCTTGGCCTGCATGCAGAAACTGACTAAGGTTTGTTTGCTCAGCCAGTCAAGGTAGTTTAGTGGACATATGTTTCTTTTTCAATATCGCGTCGTTTATCGCAGATGATTCAGATGATATACTGTAATGAGTTTGGCGCTAGGAACCCAATCTACTACTAAAGTGCTTCATGACATTGAAAGACACTCCGAGTATTTTGGTGTATGATGTGTGAGTCTGACAGATTGTTCATTACTGTAGATCCAAACGTCACTGCTCTGTGGAGCGGAGACGGAAAACTGGCAAAACTTTAGGCACTATGCCTACCGATTCTTTTGAGGTGAGGTGTCAATCAGGTTTAAAGACTGTCTGACCAAAGGGAAAAAACTCGAGCCTTATCTAATATCGAAGGCAAACCAATGAAAACATGTTGCAGTAAAGATTATGGACGCAAAGTTGCACACTTCTCAGATGTACCAAAAGCCAAAAAGTTCTTGAATCTAGTTTGAACATATCTCAACGAAAACCTGATCCTCGATCTTGAGCATGTGGATGGGTCAGATTTAAAGAAAACATGGTCGCATGCGACGGGAATGACGATACGTTTACTAGAGCAGATAGGCTTTGGGAATTGCGCAGCGAAGATGTATAATCTACAGATGATATACAGCCATGTGCAGCCTATTATGACCCCCCATGATGAAAAAAATGAT
>DF245091.1:2400-18411 GCA_000507305.1 Breviolum minutum Mf 1.05b.01 | reverse complement strand
CAATCATCATCATCATCATCATCATCATCATCATCATCATCATCATCATCATCATCATCATCATCATCATCATCATCATCATCATCACTCATTGGTTATTGGTCATCATTCACCAAGCGATCATCATTGATCACCAATAATCATCATTGGTGGTGATTGACCATGATTGATCATCGTTGATCAACTTTGGTTATCATTGATCATCATTGGTCACCGGGGATCAATTTTTGCCCTCGTTGATCATCGTAGATCATGTTTGGTTACCATTGATCATCCTTGCTTTTTTATTGCAACACACCAACGCTTGGTTCTTGCGCCAAGAGACTGTGATTGTTCACCAGTGAAGTCCTTCCAGGCCTGGTCTGAATCAAATCGTGCGATCTGATGACTGCATTTCGAAAAAACAAAAACTGCAAGATAATGTTTTAGCTCAAACAAAAAAATACAGTATGTTCTACAGCATTCCATTCTGCCATATTATCTCCGTCATGTTCATACTCGTTCTGGAAATGGTTCTAGTTTTACTAGGGAAAGCAGTGAACATTCGTGAGACACTAAAGCTTGAGAGGCTCGACGTATGATATCTAGCATTGGAGATCCGCATTGAAAGAATTCACTGGGACTTTCAGGTAGTTGAGATAATGATAGCCATGCCTAGATAACACACCCCAAAAAAACAAGCAGATTTGGTGTCTGAGTTTAAAGCATGCATAAGGAAAAGAAGCCTTTTGTTGCACTGAGCTTCACACAGCCTCAACATCCACCATGGCCTCACAACATGGCCAAATAGAAGCATGACGTCAAGCAACAAAACAACGTGGCGTATTCCGTCGAAGTCATTTCAGCACCTTGTCGTAGTCCCCCTTGACTTGTTCAAACTCCCCGAAGGCACCCGCCATCTCCTCAAGTTCAAATCACGTCCACCCATGGAGCTGCTGGAAAAAGAAAAACACACAGCAGCTACTCCTGGTCGGCATTTTCTCGTTCAGCTTGTTGTCGTTCCTTTTCAAGCTCCTTTTTTCCATAGCAAAACATGGAAACACATATTGCAGAAGTCAGTGAAGATGGGCATTTCCGATTTCAATTCAAAGGAACCCTCTCCTTCGCAAGCTGATCAGTGGATTTTTCCTCCTGCACTTGAAAACAATCTCAAGGCCCCAAGGCTCAAGCAGTGCCAAGGGAGCCAAACAAGTTGAGGTATCTGGGTATATCACTTGAAGTGGAAGTATATGTTTTCTGATGAGCTTCTCTTTATAACCAAGGGTAACAATTTCTCTATACAAGGCTATGCCTTTTCGTTTGGTTAACAATGAGTTAATGAGACACCACTGCTTCAATTCAAAACCGAAAGTCCTTCTGGAAGAGATTCAGTGGTGAAGCCTGTACAAAACTGGAGAATCGCAATGAATGTAATGAAGAGGTGCAGGTGCCAGCTTTGTCCAGCCTCCACCTCTTTCTTCTTGGGTTTGTCCTCACAAAATGATCCATGTTCAACAAAAAAAGTTGAAGAGCCACTTCAAACTTGAAACGATGTTTTGAATGCACACTAATGCACACTAATGCACACTCCACAGCTTTCAAAAGCTCTGTTTTACCAGAAGATCTGTGGTGGGTTTGTTCGGCGTTACAAGTCTAGGTGCCCCACTGTACAGTCACACGCATGACCTAGTTGAAAGGGTTTGCTTGCTTGAACTAGTAAGGACTCATTGGTTTCAAATACAAAGATGCAGGTAATCGGCTTGGTACCAGCACATCATTACATCAAGGCCCGTTGATTAGGGTTGCTGCCATCAGAAGTTCGGCCTTTCCGCTTGAGTTTGATGGCCTTGCCAAAATGTAGGAAATTTCGCAAAGGGTTTCGTTGGTTTGTAGCGATTCCAATGTGCAAAGCTCACAACGCCAAGATACTGAAAAGGATGATGATGCTGGGTGATGCTGAGCATCCTGGAAAGCAAACAAAATCATGCACAAGCAACAAAGCCAACAAAGTTTTGGAAAACACGCCGCCCTTTTCCCTGCAAATGAAGTCCTCAAAGAAAACGTCACGGTTTCCAAGTCGATCTTGAACCTGTTTCCACAAGCAAAACGACAGCTGTCACAAAGGTAAGACCTTTGATGATGATGCCAATACTGTCAATATCAACCATCCAATGTTTTCCAGTTTCCAACCTCCAACGAAGTGTTTCTCAATCGAACACCCAATCCACCAGTCCAACCAAAACACCTCGAACTTGAAGGCTGCTTCGAAACAACTTCGATTTCAAAAAGAAATCCGTTGTAATTTAGTGATAAGTGATAAGGTCCAAGCTGATTCTCTCCGGCAAGAGTTTGAAAACAAACCATGGCACTGAAACGAAAATGACAACTGCAGAGAAAAGGAACCGACCAGAGATGAATGAATTCGCTGCGCTATTGATTTGTGATGAGGCTGTTGAAGCTTTGCACAGTTTAGACTGGAAGCAGTGGGCAGCGGCAGAGGTGGCTAATTCTTTGAGCCATCATGCCACTTGCAGTTGACAATTCACAACCTTCGACACGCATCCTGCTATTGAAAAGCATGGGCAACTCACTCAAAATTCAAAATCACCCAAATCTACACATCTTTTTTGTTGTGACGGCATGAAGCCTGCAGCCTTTTCGTGTGTGGAGGTGTCTGTTGGCCCAAGAGGCACCGGCTGGCCATCCAGTCGTGCACCCTCGTTGCCGCAGCACCCCTCACACAGGCTCTAGTGATGGTTGAGATTGACCGCGGAGCCTGCACCAGCAATGAAGAAAACACCCAAAATCCAAATTGATGTGCGAGGCTCAACGGATGGCCCCTCTTCGGTATTCAACGACAATCCATGGATGTTTGAAGATCTTCAAATTGTTTTAATATGGTGAGTAATTAACGATTGAAAATCACAACACTTGACTACATATTGTAAGGACTTGGAAGAGCATGTTTTATGGTTCATTTGATGCCGTTGTTTGTACACCTTGTAGGACGGAAACCACAAGACGCACTGGCTAGAGCCGCGCTCTTGAGGCCCCAAGCCAAACAAAGCGCTCACCTATGACATGGAAAGTTTGAATCTGCACTTGCAATCGAAGATCTGCTACGCAAACCCTCAACTTGAATTACGAATCCAGCCCTCAAAGCACGAGCAGGTGGCACAACGGAAGGAGATTTCACTCACTCAGTCTTCATATTCCCCTTGGGTGCGCAAATCATCATCACAGTCATCATGTGTATCCTCAGGACACGAAGCTTTGGCCTTCTTTTTTTGATACTTGGCGCCACCTCGTCGCCCAGGCTTTGGATCTGGACACTTGGACAAAACTGCCACTGGCATCGTCATGTTGGCAACGGCAATGTTGGGATGGAAAATGATCTCCAACACTTCCACTGGATCTTGTAGGCGTGCTTCCTTTTTCGAAACGATCTGTTCGCTCTCCCACTTGCCATCGTGATCACACAAGACCAAGTCATCAATCTGAAGTTCACGGGCGGCTGTGTAGGACAGCTTTCCCGCTGAGCTGCGTTCAATCGCGACCTGGTGGTTTGGTGTCACACAAAGAGTAGCGCCACTATTCGTCTCAAGCTCCACAAGTGATTTTGCCTCCTTGCTTTCGATTTTCTTGACACATACGGGTTTTCCATCCACACCCTGGACAAGATCGCCCCTGTTCAATTCTGACCCCTTTCGAAGCTGCCCCAGAGGGGTTTTCCTCGCAAGCATCTTCATGAAGCCCAAGTTGTGAAGCTGAGTTGTCTGGATGGATGTCATCCGCATCATCCAATGGGAGCTGCTTTGGGGCCGGTTTAAGAGCTGGTTTCACCGCTCGCTCTTCACAAGGAATAGAACGGCGGTGCTTGCTCCAGTTGGGGAAGTTCACGAAAGCACTTAAGAAACCAATTAGTTTGTGCCAACACCACCAGCAGGGACACCACCACCAGCAGCGGGTGCAGAATGTGACTGCAAGCAACACAGAAGAACAGGGAGTCTAATCCTGATGCGCTCTGCTTCTTTTGTTTCGCATGTTGCCGCTTCTCCTTCCTGATTAAAAAAACAGGTCTCTTCCCTCTCCTCCAATTCATGGTCCATGTCATCAAACCTCCTCAGTGCATTCAGCAGCTGATCACAATTCTCATCTTTTGACTCAAGTGCGCTGTCCAAATCCTCAAGCTCCCGCCTCTGGATCTCGCGAGTTCGTGCATTCTTAATCCGTGTTCCTGCAACAAAATTGCCTCAACTCCCTCCTCTTTGGCCTTGCGGAGAGCTGCTTCACAGTCTCCATCTCCTGACTCAAGAATTTCTTTCACTGTTTCAAGAGCTTCTTCACGTTTTCTATTGAAAATGGTTTCCTGGTGTTTCTTCTTGATCTCCTTGCACCGATCTCTTTGCGGAGAGAGATGAGCTTCCCCTCGAAATTGCATCAGTTCATCCAAAAGCTTGTCGCAAGAAGGATCGTTTGCAAGCAGAGCTTCCTCAAGCTTGCGCTCTGCTTCCAGCTCCTCATTTTTGGAAGTACGGGACTCTCTCAGGTTTCTCAATTCCTGCTTATACTTCTCAAGGGCTTTTGGCGACACATTCTTTTCTTGCTCGGCTTGCTCCAAAAGTTGCTGCAATCGCCGTTCATTGTTTTCAGTGACTGCCTCATCCAAGTACTTCAGCATAGTTTCCTGCGTCTCACCTTGCCGAAGGGCCAGCAGTTTATCTCCGAAAGGCTTCAACTCGTTGCTGGAACAAACACCAGAGCTCTGTGCGTCAACCAACTGCCTCTCCAACTCCACAGAACTCAACTTGGAGGATTGCATCTTGTGAGCAAGCTGTGTGCACGTCATTGGTCGGCGGGAAGCTGCTACCTTGCTTTGAAGTTGCATGTAAAGCTTGTAGTCCAGCCATTTCGATATGTCACCGTCGTGGTGATTGTTGACCAACCACTTCCAGTCTTTTGTGAGTTCCTGGATATTCGAGTAGTAAGCAAAAGCGATATAGTTCAGGTCATTCTGTTTGCGGTGGTAGAGCATAAACTTTTCCATGTAACGCGTGCCACCAGGTTTGTCTTCTACTACGAAGTGTTTTGGAGAGGCAGAGATCTGCTCAGTGAACAAGAGGCCTTTCAATTCAGCTTTCATTCGATCCCTAATGAACAGGCTTCCGCCTTGCCCGGAAAGCTTTTCAATCAACCGCTCCAAATTTTCATCTTTGACCACTGCCATCTCGGAGGACTCCACAATACTTTTCTTGGCCACAGAATCTCCAAACCAATCGAGCGGATGACGCGCCTCCAGCCATCTGTCAACTTTGTCATGTACTTCCTTCAAATCCTGAATGTTGTCAGGCGCGAGCTCGGCCAGAGCACGATCAGCTGTCTGCACCAATTCTCCCTGGCGGAAGTGCTGGGAAAATGTTTTGTTGACGATAAGGGCAGTGCTGCATTGCTTCAAAAAGTTTGTACACTCATCTTGCTTCTTGTGTGCAAAATCTCATGCAACGATCAATCCCACTGCTTCACCACAATCCAAACATGTCGCTTTTCTTCGTTGGGGAGATGCTGGACATAAGAATCACATTAAACAATATTTCGGGGTAACTCTACAGGAGGTCTACGTACTGGCATGAGCACTCCAAATACTTTTTGCATACATCTAATATTAGCTCAAGTTTATTGGAAATATCCCAAGCTATGCAAAGCTTCAGCCAGGTCCATCGCAAAAGAAACTCAAGAAACTTGCAATTTGCAAAGCTGACAATAAAGGAGTAGAACTTCAGAAATGCAGATTCATCTGGTCCCTGATGACTGCACAGATTTGAAAACCAGACAATGTGGAAGAATCTGCTGTAGAGACTCTCATCCTCCCGTTTTTTGTGAATATTTTGCTGCAAAAACCTTTTGCTGTGTGGGTATCTGGCGACAGAAACGTCATAGAAGAAGTTTGCCTACTTATGTGAGTCATTATCGATGAAAATCTTCACTCATGCAACTTTTTCAGTGATCGAGTGATCAGTACATTACGAGTAGAAATGGTCAAGAACTTGTAGGTTTGGTCTGAGAGCGCCTCCGCCAGAGCTCCAATTTGGAAGAAAGTAAGCATTGCAACGATCGCCAAAAGACCACGGAGCCCTTTCCAGCTTCTGGGACGGCAGAGCAAACCTTGCAAAGGCAAAGTTGAAAGCATGGCACTGTCATCAATTTCATCAATGTCAACACCCATTCGGAGAAATTATAACATAGCTGAGAAAACAAAGCAGCCTGGAGCCATGAACGTTGAGATCGCTCGCGATTGGCCAGATGGCTACACGATAGCTCAAGGTGGCAGATGGGCTTTGAGCAAACTGCTACGAATGATGCCGATTGTTCACCCACGCACTGCTTGAAAGTAAACCATAAGAACATATAAGATACTGTGGACCTACTGTAGCAAGGATCAACTGCTGACACAAAAGGGCAAGCATCAATTCTTGGCGGCTCTACATGAGCAGAACTGCAATCTTCGAGTATTGGAAAGCACTTGCGCTTGGTCTTCAATTTTCTGTTTAGCACCGGCACTGGAAGTCTGACTGCAAAGCTAACGTGAAACATCTGCATGCTCTCCGATGAATGCTACGAGCTGGCTGCAAAGTTCAGCCATCGAGCTTTCTTGTGGAATAAGAAAGAGAAGCAGCTTTCTATCTTTGCAATCCCCCTTGGGTGTCCACAGGGCGGGTCGGCTACCCACAGCCTGGCCTAAAAAGTGGGGTGGTGGACCCTTCAAACCATCACAAAACAGAATAAAATTGAAAGGGCCATACCTTGTCCATTCTAGCCTGAGTTACCTCCAGCCAACATAGCAGAATAAAACAGCATGGAACTCCTCTATCAGGTCAAGCCCCTCTGAAAAACATTCCAGCAGCAAACAGAATAAAACCCAGGTGCCCTACCCTGGTAAGACAGCATGATCAGCATGGCTCAAGATCTTTTTGACAAGTGTCATCTGGTCTGCACGCGTCATGTCAGACTAGTTCTGACTCTGACGAACTAGTCATAACCTTCCAGGTCTTTCAGGCATCCCTGGTAAAGATGTCGTTCCCTGATCTCAAAGAAAATGAAAGAAAGAATTGGACAAGTTGGATTGGTTGTTTTGAAACAGGTAGGCAGGCAAAACTTGGCACAAGGAAACTAACAAAAGCTCCAACTCTTTAGAAAACACACAATGCAAAGAGCACACAGCCATTGGGGCCAGCATGCAGATCATCAAATTTGAACCCACCAAACCAAACGCCACACACTAAAGCCGGCGCTGCAAGCAGGTGCACCTGTACCCAATTCATCCCATACACCTACAAAATAATCATAGACCTGCCTTAAGATCAAAACATCTGACATCTCCAGCACCAAGACCACCCAAGAACCCCAAGCTCCCCTGGATTTTAGGCCAATGCGTGCTTGGGTGCAACATCAAAATAAAACAAGGACATTGGAGACATCAACAACAAGAAAGGTGACCACATCAAGTATAAGCACAAGAGCCACAACAAGAACCTCAACAAACCACACTTTCCGATCTTTCGGTAAAGATGGTGAAGGTCAAAAAATCCAGAGCTGGTCAAACTCCAAACTCAAGTTTGTTGTGGCACCGTTCGCTTGATTTCTTGATTTTCTTTACTTTTGTATCTCTTGATTCTTTTGTCCGCCAGAATCCGCAAGAACGCCAACAAAAAACATTGCCACAATGATCCAGAATAGAATCCAGAATCATGGTTCAAATGGTTCAGAATAAAATCTGAAGGGATCAAGACTCAGAAGCATCATATGGTGGATGTCCCTGGACCCTTGACAAAGCAAAAATGATCAAACATGGTCTTAGAATATTTTTTTTAATTTCAGGGGCCCAACCCGAAAAAAAATAAGCATAGAATAAAATCCAAACATGCTTTCAGGGGCTTAAGCTCCCAGATTCTATTCTGGATCATTCGAAGGGGATCTTTGCAACGGTACCTTCTTGAAGAAGAAACGACACAGGATTTCTTCACTTGAGAGTCTGAGCCTGCAATTGGGAATTAAGCAACATGAGTCTCGGCGGTCGCATCGAGAGAGCTTTCCGTGCGAGCCTGCAATGATCAGAGGGGCCTCAAACCAAATCTGTTCAACACACCAGAAAAGGCCCTACCGACAATTTGATGCTGTGCATGTAGTGAAACAAGAGCAGAGCTGCCCATGGTGCCTCCAAGCGACTGCACTGTGTAGGAGTTATGCCGCTCTTTGATGTGCATTGAATCATTGTAAATCGAGGCGTTCACTCCATTCTGCCTTATAGCTATGGGTCAAGACACAAACTGTCTGTAAACTTGCAGCACCAATCACACTTGAGAGCTCGAAAGCCAAAGAATGCGGAAACTTCAAGCCAAGTTACAAAACTTCTCCCACTATACGTACATCATTTCAAGACACTCCTGCCCGCACGGGCGAATATCTAGCTGCACAAACAGGCAAATCCCGCACTCTAAACTGCTTTTGTTGCCGCAACTACAAGTGTATTTGTGCACCCAAACCAACACACCTTGATAAGCCTTCATTGCAGAGGTGCGCATTTCGGCCCAAGAGGCACCGGCTGGCCATTCAGTCGTGCACCCTCGTTGCCGCAGCACCCCTCACACAGGCTCTAGTGATGTTTGAGATTGGCAGCAGAGCCTGCACCAGCAATGAAGGAAAACACCCAAATTCCACATTGCTGTGCGAGGCTCTGCCTGTTGCCTCTCTTTAGGATCTGCTGGAAAACGAAACTGGATGCGCAAACAGGACACTGTCGAATCATTCACAATAGTGGGAATGGTTGACTCGATTTTGCAGATCCAAAGAGGCATTGACCCTATGCATTTATTTGAGACCGAAGGCTTGTCCCCGAGATGCTCCCCCGCAGCTGTGCTTACAAGGTCAAAGCAGAACCTCTGAGATCATGCAACATAAACTGTCTGTATGCTGGTTAAAAGGAAATGATTTATACGAACAAAGACCAAAGAAACTGCGGACGCATCACAAGATGGCGAAGCACTAGACTAGACCTCAATTGCCGATCTGTCCAGTTTTGATTTCCGCTCTCTGAGCTTGTTTCGCTTCGTCCCCAGTCAACAAAATGTTTTGTAGCCCTGCCACTGGAATTTTGGGCTGTTGACCAGCCTGATCCTGAACAATGGCCCGATGAGGCCAATAAACAACACAAAGAGAGAGCACTGCAAGACCTACATGTATTGAAACACCCAGAATGAATATCAAGTACATCAACCAAAGGTCAGAGTCAAAGACATTGGAAACAGAGCGCTTCGATTGAGGCTTTCTTGTAGCAAACAAGTCCACTTCACAGCGCTTGTCCAATAATCTATTTTGTGCTGCAACGTGGCTTCGCATTTTCATGCACCAATCCGAGCTCTGAAGGACGTCTGATGTCAAAGCAGCACCGGCATTGAAATTGCGCCACTGATGATCTGTGTCGTGGAGGTCGCCCATTCTGCTCCTCACAGCTTGTTCATTCAAATACGTCTTTGAGTCCTTGGGCGAAGCAGCACGGTCTTCTGTCGGATTTTTCCCCTCCTGCTCGGCAGCCCACTCACCTCCTGGCTGCTGTCTCTTGCTCTTGTGCTGCAATGCCCTGCTCGGTTGCTTATATTCCTGCAAAAAAAATTGCCTCACAGCCTCCATCTGCTGACTCAAGAGTTTCTTTCACTGTCTGAAGAGCTTCTTCACTTTCACTATTGAATATGGTTTCGTGGTGTTTCTTCGTGATCTCCTTGCACTGATCTCTTTGCTGAGCATTGGATTCGGCTCGAAATTGCATCAGTTCATCCAAAAGCATCTCGCAAGAAGGATCCTTTGCCAGCAAAGCTTGCTTAAGCTTCTCTTCAATCGCTTCCACTCTCAGGTTTGACAGCTCCTGCAAGTACTTTGCACGGCGGTATTCTGGCAGCACGCTCTTGGACGTGGCTTCCTCCAAAAGTTGTTGCAAGCGCCGTTCATTCTTCTCAGCAACTGCCTCATCCAAGTCTTTGAACATAGTTTCCTGCAGCTCGCTTTGCTGAAGAGCCTGCAGTTTCTCTCTGTAAAGCTTCAACTCGTCGCTGGAACAAGCGCCAGAGCTCTGTGCCGCCTCCAAGCCTTCCTCCAAGGCTGCACTGCCTTGAGAGTCAACCTCGCTCATGAAATGCCCACAACGAGGTTTCATGACTGTTTCCAACGAAAATTCCTTTACATATGATGGGACTGCATCTTTAATGCTCTGGTAGAGCTTGTAGTCCAGCCAGCCCTGAAACTCTTTTGCCTTCCCCTCTCTGATCAGCTTCTTCAAGTTTTCGGACAATGTCCCTGTGTTGGAGAAGAAAGCACGGACAAGCAAGTTCTTTCCGTGGCCATCGCTCTTGTGAAACAGCATGAATTTCTCTTGGACATCACCAGTTGGCCCGTCATTGAGGGCAACTAGGCGCATACCTCCGGAAGATTGCTCCTCAAAATTCATGTCGTTCAGATTCTTCTCAAGTTGTCGCTTGAAGTGCTGGTTGCTACTTGGTATGTTCAAGGTTTTGATGTACTGTCTCAACTTTTCATCTTTCACGACAGCAACAGCAGCTGCCGAAAAACTTTCTTTTGTTCCCTTCACGGGATTTTGCTGCAGAATCTTCTCGAAACGGTCGTGGGCCAACTTTTGAGCTTCCATCTTGCCAGGAGAAAGGTTCACCAAATCTGCATCCTGGCAACAAGCCGTCAATTTTTCTCCAAGGCAAAGACTCGAAGACTCACAGACATCCCCTATTCAATACAATGCCCGGCCTCTCCCAAAAAGGGGTCAAGGATTAGGAAGATCGCAAAGACTCGAATGTGACGAGCGAAGCCTTGCTGAACAAGAATCATCCAATTCTAAACAAGACTTTACAAGACTTTAAGAACCTTCTGGACTGGCTGCTACTTCTGTTCCGCTACCCATCTCCAAAATTGAGAACATGTTGTTGGTTTTTTTGCCGAGCAGCCTAGCCCAAACAACATTGCTAGGACGAACACTGGCAGGCGTCGACTTTGGGCCAAACTGCAACTGATGAGTGTATAGAGGGGCACAAGATTGACGGGGGCTTCGATTCGATCAACTCAACTTGACGCACCAAACTCCCAAGCATCACTTTACTTTGTCTCCCAAAATGCACAGCGAACGAAGCAAAGAGCACCACAGCATTCCGTCCTCTGCCTGGCGCTCTCGTTAAGTGCAAGGCATACCTGCACCGCACTTCCGACAGCTTTAACTTGCTGAGTCGATCCATGGCCCCAAAAAAAATAGTAGGCCAGTCAGTCTCATCCAACCCTTCTATCCCTGCAATCCGTCACCGCAATCCATCACAAGCCTGTGAGGTCACAAGCCATGAGTAGACCTCCAAAGTCAATGCTTGCACAAAAGCGATCACAAGCCTTCAACTGAACTTTGGCATTCAAGCTGTCTATGGTCCACCAAATTGAATGAATCTTGATTGTGAGGGAGCAAAAACATAAGGAGAAAGGACGCAAATCCTTCAACCTTGTCCTTTACTGAACTCAGCAAAAACACATTCTGAGCACAAGGCTGCACCTATTCTTGCTGAGTTTATCCTGAGTGTAGACTGTCTGTGTGTGTTGAACACCACATTATGCTCATGAAAGCAGAGTCACACCGTGTTGCCTACATCACTCTTGCGTGGTGCAAATTCACTGACTTGGGCTCTGGGCACGTCTAGTGGGCGCTCTCCTGCAGGGCCACGTGCTCACCTAGCTCACCATAAACGAAACGAATCCAAACCGATGAGAATCAATCACTGGTGATGACATTCATTGTTTGCACAAGGCGTCTTCAAAACTGGAAGATTGCAGATTACCTAACATGATTATGTGTATATTTATATCAATATATATATATATATACATACATACATACATACATACGTACGTACGTACGTACATACATACATACATACATACATACATACATACAGACAGACAGACAGACATACATACATACATACACGGTAATTTGTGTATATATACATGCGCACAAACCACTTTCTGCTATCATTAGGCTCAAATGAACATTTCGATTCTGATGAACTGCCTGGGCTGATGTCTGTGTCTGTTTCATTGTCAACAATTATGCTGCCGCATCTCACGCCGTCACTCACCATGCTTGCAAAGATCGAATGTTCAAAGCACACACCAAAGAAATGTATACTTGAAGACTGAAATGCCAAGTCACATCTTCATCTTCATTGTTCCACTCGTTCAGTTCGCGTCACCCCCGATTGCCATCAAGACTCAGCGGTCTGTTGGCCTTGATTTGCAATACAACTTCTCACTTTCTGCACTTCAGAATCGGATTCTCCCAACCAAGGCGCTCAAAGAGAAGATAGATTCCGCTGACTGGCCATGGGCAATCCTCGGAAGCACCCAAAACATCAAGCAACGACGGTGAATTGCACGTTAAACAAAAAAAAACTGTGGAGGGGCTTTTCACTTCACTAGTTCAAAAATATATCACTGTGAGGCTCTCAAACAAGCTGAGTCTCTGGGTCAACAAGCCAAACTGATCACTTGCCTTTGAGGAGGCTTGAAAATAAACCATGGCGCTTGTACGAAGACCGATGTGTAAGTTGCAGTCTTATTAAATCTTCCTGAAAGATTGTGCAATGGTCAAGCGAAACTGTAGGCAACAGCGGGCCAGGCGTCCCTAAGCTATCAGCCACTTCAAACAAATACCTTTTCATGAACCTCAAAAAGCTTAGCAGTTGAGCAGCTTGAAGCCAAGATGGTCATCGTCAATTCAATCAAACCATGACAACAATCTCCATTAATTGTGGCCAGTCGACACAACAGTTAATGCACTAGCCCGCGAATCAGATTGAAGTTTCATAGGTTTGTATCAAAGTTTCAAGATGTCCGAGATAAAAGTTCTCAACCGTATCAATGTTCAAAATCGCAAAATGATGAAAAAATTCAGATTCAAAGTATTTGCCTACATCAAGATTTGAAGTCGAGATCATGCACTGACACACAAGTGCAACAAATTTCGCAGAAGAAGAAATACTCAATTCATCTGAAAGAACATTTCTTACAGAATGTTTCAAATATCAACCGTTGGACTTTGAATCATAGCTTTGGAATTACTTGACATCAATCTTTGGTGTGTCTGATTTTGAGCACCTCAAAGAGAATATTTTGAAAGTTTTGGTTTTAGTGACCTTTGCTTCGTACAGCACAGAGTCAGCTAAATCACTTTCTGGGAGATGCAGGTCTTTGAAATTGAAAGTGTGGAAACGCCATCGTTTGTTGGCCCTCAACTGAGAAACACAGCATTGTTCGAATCGGTTGATGGGTTTTATTTTGATTTTTACATTGGAGTCAGAACTGCATATTTGGAATTTTCAATTGAGATTCATAAGATATCAGAACGTCGAAATCCTACATCCTACACCCACAAAACAACGAAACCAAAACCTATTATATATAAACTTGAATTTCAATCCACCCAGTGCAACTAATGAAGATTATATCAAATAGGAATAAGAAAAAATATGAAACAAATAAATAGATAGATAAAAAAAAATAAAAGAATAGAGTTCAAAAAATATGAATAACCCGACGACAATCGATCACAGTCAAAATATGGTGCATGAACACGCCAACAGAATCCAACACAAATAAGACAATGAAAATAATGAATAATTTACAGTAACATCAACATGGAAAATGATAAGTGAATACTCAATGACTTTACAGTCAACAAGTCCACCCAATAAAAATAAAAATAATAATAACAATAATAAAGTTGATAACCTTGATAACAACATTCAAAAAATAACATTAATATGGATAATAACGATAATAACGGTAATAATGATAATAATGATAATAATGATAATAATGATAATAATGATAATAATGATAATAATGATAATAATGATAATACTGATGATAATGAATAATGATAATCATGAAAATAACGTTATAATAGTGACAGTAATGATAATAATGAAAATCATGACAATAACGATAACAGTGATAATAATGATAATAATGATAATAATGAAAACAATGAAAACAATGATAACAATCATAATAATGATAATAGTGAATAATGATAATCATGAGAATAACGTTAAAGTAGTGATATTAATGATAACAATGATAACAATGATAATAATGATAATAGTGTTAACAATGATAACAATGATAGTAAAGATGATAATGATGGTAATAGTGATAATAATGATGATAATGATGATGATGATGATGATCATGATGATGATGATGATGAAGATGATGATGATGATGATGATGATGATGTTAATGATGATAATGATAACAATGATAATAATGATAAAAATGATAATAAAGATAATAATGATAGTAGAGAAAGTAATAATTTTTTGGGGGGCTGGTTGCTGCATGGACCAACGTCACCGTTGTCCGGGCGGTCGCAGCTACAACCGGGTGAAAAACATTCGAGAAATAGTTCCAAGTGAAGCAACAAGTTCAGAAACGAAAGCGAAACAACACCCTCCACTTGCAGTCTCCCAGAGAGTAGAGGGGGGATAAGGTGGCCTGTTCCTCGGACGGTTAGATTAAGGGAAAGCCTGTCGACCATTCGAAAAGGCACCGCTTGTTGTTTCGAGGGTACTGCAACATCGAAAAAATATTTTTATTGGATTTGAAGAAATCTCTTTGAAACTCAGGATTCACAAATATGCAGATGATCTACTAGATGTGTTCTCACCACGGATGAAAACTGACTAGTCTTTTTGACCTTTTTTTATCTGGATGCTGCATGGCTCAACGAAGGTCGTTGCCCGGGCGGTCGCCCTTCTGTCAGCAAATACAAAGGATAAAGTCGCAATGTCACTTTCGAAATTATAATATTTCCGTGAAAGCAACAACTGTGAAAACAGCGAATTAAATGAAACACCAACCTCATTGCAGTCTCCCAGAGAGTGCAGAGGGGTAGTGATGTAGCCTGTTCCTCGGATAGTCAGATCAAGGGCTAGTTGGCAACGCCGAGAGCACGCATGTCAACCGTCCGAGGGGGAAGGCACTCTTTGTTCCAAGGGTGTGGAGATGCTGCACATTAGAACTTAAAAATGATAGATTATCAAGAGTTTGCGACAAGCATGATCAGCCGTTTAACTGGGTGAAAATTGGCTGGAGCATACCATATTGAACTTGTGAAGAAGCTTGTACGTAAACAAGGGTGAGACTGACTAGTCTTTTGGACCCTTTTGTGCTTCGAGAGCGGTGTGCCCCCCTCACTCTTTATCTTCTGGTTTGGCTCTAAGATTATCTGACCATCTCTGCATCACAATTTTTACGCCGCAATACATTGACACGTGCCTTCGGGCTGAACAGCTATCACTGCCTAGTCTCCTATTTCGGGTCCAACCTGCTTCACTTAGTACATTGCGCACATTGTCGAGTCTTTCCAAAGGCTTTCTGGTTTTGATGTTGCATGCACTGCACAGCGACCTTGTCATGATAGGTCATGCTAAACAGCTTACTTTCTCACATTATCGTCTCTCATTCTGCTTGAAGGAGAAAGCGCGCCGCCATGGCCATGGCGGCGCGCCCACCCTCTAGCGACAGGTGCTTGAGCAGGAAAGCGTCCCTCTTGCACCTACTTAACTTCCTCTCCACCATTTGGAGAACCCTCCAACTCTTGCTGCCTCCGGAGAAGAACTACTGAGAGGAAGCTGAGAAGATTCTGAGGTGGTTGCGACGGGAAGTTTCACTTGTTTCACCAAGTCCTGGGTTGGTGACGTTGCTCGCGCTCTCCAACTAACAGGCACGCGGTAGTACGCCTTGGCCGGATTGTCTCACCGGACTTACGTTGTCATTTTGGTTTCCAGCAACAGGTATGAGTGCATCACCACATCGATTGCGTTGAGTACCCGCACCAATGCACTCTCTATTCCGTACCCTTTGGCTCAAGCTCCCATGCTTAGAGACAGTCTTGAATGACGACAAAGGTCTAAAGTCTGGCCCAACGGAACT
>DF245090.1:0-20762 GCA_000507305.1 Breviolum minutum Mf 1.05b.01 | reverse complement strand
GCGCGCGCCTTTTGAGTCAGTTTTTAGGGGTGTGTTCGGCGCGCGCGCGCGCGCGCGCCCGGCGCGCAACAACAACAACAACAACAACAACAACAACATCATCAACAACAACAACAACCAAAACCCACCAAAAACCTGCTACTGCCACCCAACACGAACTCACACTCTCTTCTCCGGCACTGCCGGTGGGTGCGTTAGCTCTTGAATAAAGGGATATAATATAATAGGGATCAATGCATTTTCGAATCGCCAATTCTTTAGATAGCACATGACTTCAGCAGCTTCGATAAACTCAGAAGCGCACGGCATCCGTGTGAATGAAGAAGGTGAGTCGACCACTTGGAAACTCTGGTCCCTCAACACCGCGTTTTTTTTTGCCCCGTTGTACCCACCGGGTTAAAGAGGGGGGACCTTCCCTTTACATATTTGGATACCCCCCACGTCAAAATGTAAGGATAACATTTTGTATTTTTCATCATTGTGAATCATTTTTTGGTACGTCAAAAATGTAATGATACATTTTTGAGGTGTACCCGGAGGGACGGGCTGATTGGCACGTGGAAAAAAGCATTGGGCAAATGCTGAACAAATTCAGGGCACTTCAACCTCATATAGCATCTGCAAGAATAGAGGCCCATCAAAGACCAGGTGCAGCTTCCTG
Organism: Breviolum minutum Mf 1.05b.01; assembly: GCA_000507305.1. NCBI lineage: Eukaryota > Dinophyceae > Suessiales > Symbiodiniaceae > Breviolum > Breviolum minutum. Next base: position 20,101 of record DF245090.1, on the reverse strand, counting down.
GAAGGTCCCTTTACTTGACTAGAAAATGGAGAAAACATACCTTTTTTACTCCACTTTTGTGGAATTCGGAAACACCACCCTTACCCATTTGAGTGATTTGATCAGAAAACTGGTGATTTTGGGTTGAGAAAACACATCTCCGAAAAAATTGTATATTCTCTTTTGAGTGACAATTCTTTGTGTTTTTGTCCGATAGAAAACTCTGGCGTTGTTGGGGTCCCATGGATGTTCCAAGCTTTCGGGGCACTCAAGATGGGAGGGTTCCCGAAGACTAACATGACAGTGGAAAAAAACCATTGAATATGTATCCCCTGTATTCTCCTATTAAAAATATGGAAACATGGTGATTTTCCATTATCATGTTAGTTTTCGGGCGGGTACATAAAAGTTCACCAAGTGCAACGATTCCACCAAAAAATGATATGGAAATGTGGCAACCAGAAAGTTCACCAAGTGCAACGATTCCACCAAAAAATGATATGGAAATGTGGCAACCAGGATGATGTTGTTGATGGTTTGCTGTCGTTCTTGCCTGGTACTCACACGTGACGTACCGGGGTTTCAATTGGACTGGGATGCACATGCTGAACCAACGGTTGCAACGTCAATTTCCAATCTGAGCACCTGACATTCAATCTCATCATCCGAAACGGCCGTGGCGACATGTCCTTTCAGAAAGGTGAAGAAAAGCCGGCTTTCTGATCTTCTTGGAATTCGCTTGGCACATGGTTTTATAACATCAAATATGATGCACGTTTTCTTGCAAATCACGCCTGCGCCACCAGCCTAGGCAACTTCCGGGAGCATGGGCCAATGGGGGTTCAGGGGCAAACCCACCAGCAGTTGAGATTGGTGGTTTATCATGGGATTTTCTTTTCGGGTGGTTGCATGGTTGGTTAAGGTTGGTTTTTTAGTGGTTGCATGGTTTGTTAAGGTCAAGGTTGGTTTCTGTTTATATTCATTCTAATTTCCAAGGGGTTTTTCCTTCTTCCTTCCCCGGTGCTTTGCACGATTTTCCACCACCACTAAGATGTCGAAATTCGAATCGTCCCATGCCAAGCACAAATCGCCTATGAGAATTCGTATGTAACGACCCTTCCGACTACAAGGAGAACCATTTATCAGGGTTTGTCATGTCCACCACCTTAAACATCACAAACAAATGGATGAATCATGAATCCATCATCCTAAGCCCTTTTGGCCACCATTGCTCAAGGTAGCACGAATGTGACCAACGAAATCGACCATGTTCATAAACATACAAACATACTGCAAAGATCTGCAGGCTTCATACAAACTATGCTTTCTTGAATGGGCAAATTCACAAAAAACAACTTACCAGCAACATTTGCTGTTTGTTTGATTCGGGAAGTCTTTTAATACTCCCCTACATCCCCCGATTTTATGGGACCCTTCCGCTGCAATGTATCCCGTACCCTGTTGATCACGTTGATCTCCAAGAGACTTCAGCATCCAGTCAACGAAGATGTGTTGACCATTCCTGAAGCTTTTTTTCAAGCCAAGCACCAACATCAAATCCGTAGCATTTCTCATGCCCCCCAAAAAAGATTATGTATACAAAAAAACATCCAACACACAACTTCTTTTGTCAAAAATCCCACAAAACAAACAACAACATCAACTCGCTCTCTTCATGGCCCAACATCTTCATGACTCTGTGTGTTTCACCATCCCAGGTCTCCCGGACTGTGAACGAGCGTCAAATGCCATCTCCATGGCACAAAGAGCCTTTTTTCCAAACCGTCTTGGTGACTTGGAGGTGCAAATTAAAAAAAAAACATCAATCAGTAGGAATCTGAAGATTGTTGATGTATATATATATTATATCACTATACAATTATGCGCAAAAACACCCTGTAAAAGTACGTACTCATATTATATCCTCACCACAAAAGGTAGCCGTTTTCAAATAGCATATGATGGAATACCTTTGAGGGTTTTGGAAGAATCAACAAAAACTTGGGACTTGCAAAGGGCTTGTTTTTAAAAATCTTTGATATATATCATATATATACATATAATCCAACAGGTCAGTAACGTAACTGATCATCTGAGAAACTCAACGGTTTATCCAGGATTCCTCGTGTCATGGAAATCCACCATCATCAAGGGGCCTTTAGCTTTTGTGACAGCTCCAAGTCCCCCATGATCCTTTGATCATTGCAGAACTCCGCAAAGCTTATGAGCTCCTGAAAGGATGCACCGTTTTTTTTTTGGGAGACGATCTGTGTCTGGCCTTCAAAAATTGATGTGAAAAGTTGGAAAAATTGAAAGTGGATACAGTATAGAAACAGGAACATGGTTTAAATCCTTTGTCTATTTATCTATCTATCTACCTAATTTACCTAATCTATCTAATCTATCTATCTATCTATCTATCTACCTATCTATCTATTCCTCCCAGTAGCAGTGACCACCAGGCGGCTTTGGAGGAGAAACACCCGAAATGGTTGCGACTTCACTAGGAAGATCCTACGATTTTCGGTTCCTTCTGATGTTTGATTATTACACAACCCCAAAAAATGAAAAATACGAAATCATAAATCTTATGTTTTTTAAAATATCTATCCTTACTCATGATTCAAATCATTCCAATGTCTTCAATCAAACAATGTGGCGTTCCTCGCATTTCTCCGGAAAACACATGGGTCCATTTCAGATTCAGCTTGTCTTAGCTCCTCGAAGGTGATGACGCCATCATGATTGGCATCTAACTTCCACAAGGTTGCGATATGCTGGAAGTCCAAGTTAAAATCCTGAAAAACCATTCAGCTGGTCCACACCAACACCAGCAGCGTTCGCTGTGTCAACCGAGATACTACTATTATAGGAGAAAACAGTTGATGTGATTTTTTTTCTGGAAAGCGAACTGTCATGTTGATGGTTTTGAGACAAACTTGAGAATCCAAATTATGATGCGAAATGACTCGATGTTTTTCCGGGCAAACCCCACCACCCTTTAGACTGCCCGTGATCTATCTGCCACTGGTAGTGTGCAGCGCTGAAGTATATACTTCAGAAAGAAAAGAGCAACAACTCATGAACAAAAGCCTAAACCAGTTGGGATGCTCAAAAAACTGTAAGCAATTGACCATATATTAACTGGTGCAGGATTTTCTGAAAATCAACAATATATTATCAGTGTTCGAATGGGGCCAACCCAAGACTGATGTGCTTATATATCCCCAGAAATTTTATGGTTGGAAGATGGTCCATTTCCCCAATTGAACTGGTCCATTTTCAGGTGCGAACTCGCTGTTAGTTTCAGGGAGGATTTCTGTTTCTAAAAAAAACACACAACTTGATTCAACTCATGGGTAGGTAATACCTCAATAAGAAAAAAAAACATCACCAAACCTTGGCAACATTACTGAAAAAAACATGGTGCAGGGGGGTATATGACACCAAACCCAAACAACCCATAGGATCCATGTGTGGCACAATTTGCATGCATTTAGTTGATTTTTATGGTAAATCTAGGTAAATATAACATACATGGATGCTATGCGATAGGCAAATCCTATGGGATGTGCTGCTCCACCAAATAGTCCAAGTAGGTTGTCCCGCCGGCCGGAACCTCCCTCGAAAATCAACATGGAACCTAAAGAAAAACCAAAAACACGCTTTCAAAAAGGAACATCATCAAAAACCAAACTTTCATGATTTTGGAGTTTGTTGGACGTTTTAGATACTTATACGGCTTATATATAATCTACAGAGCTCGTTTAAATATCGCCAAAACGGCGATTCGGCATAACGTCCGTCCTCTGGCGTTGTCATTCGTTGTAGGGAACTCAGGGTAAGCACCGGTTCCTGGAAAAACTCCATGTTTTTCTCCCAAACATTTTCTACGAGGTGATCTCTGGAAACTAAACTGTGAGTAAAACAAATGTCAACCATCAGATAGGACCATTTCTTGTTGAACTGTGCTGGTTTCCAGACGTCAAAACGATTGGATCGAATCAGGAAACAAATCTGCAACAAAATTGGGCAAACTGCCTCGTTTCCACCCTCCCTTAAAACTAACATAGCACCTGGAAATAAGCCTTCCTGGAAGGAAAGGATCGTTTCCCAACCACCATTTTTCAGAATCTGCCATTGGTAGGTGATTTTCCAACAGCCCGAAATTTTCTACCATTTCATGTGTGGAAACCACCGTTCGTTCATGATGGGAGTTTCACAACCATGCGCCTCCACATGTGTGTAGGCCTGTGGCAAGGACACCTGTCAGACTGTCAGGTTTGATCAAAGGCTTGCAGAGATCTTCCCATACCATGGGACCGAGGAAGGAATATCTTGCCATAGATTCGATTGACTTAGATTTTTGCGAAGATCTGGTGCTTGGAAAAAATGAACGAAAATATTCCGGGTATTCCCCAAATGGTGGTGGAAAAATGGTGATGATTTACCATGGTAGAATCCGTAAAAAATCAGCTTCAAACAAAAAATCAAGGTCACTTTCACGTTTTCACCCCTCCCTGTGTACGTTGGCCTTGGCTGATCCACATCAGATATGCTTTTTTATGTTTTTTTTTCTGAGAAGTCCCACGTCACTTGTGAAGGATGCTGTACAGGCCTCAACGCTGCAAAGCTGCAAATTTTTTCAGGGTGTGGAAAATGAGAAAATGATGTATCAACCAAGTACTTAACATTGAAAATGTATCAAGGATCTACTGATGACATGTTCCACATTTTTAGGATCCGCAAAAACTCCAACCATCCAACCGACTCATTGGCTGCGAGGCAGAATCCGGGGTCCCCCGGGAGGTAGATTCAACTTATACGTAGAGATATTCTTACCCATGAGGGATCCATGGGACGGGACTGGTATATTTACCGATCATGAATGGTTGATTTTTATGGTAAATCCTTATTTTACCAACATGATCCTACATGAATGGTTGATAAAAAGTTGATATATACCGTTTTTTCCCATTTTTCCATATTTTTCCTATGGCTTTTTGTGCATTTTCTTGAAATTCAAGGGCCGCAAGCTCCCCCGAAGAATCCCAAAACGGAGCAACGGCCTGAAACCAGCGACCCCATACTGCCTGGTGCAAAAGGGCTGGAAACCATGGTGAGCCAACTTTCCATCAAAAATACTGGTTGCTTTTTTTGGGGATCCCTAAAAAAATCCCCGCAAATCTGTGGGCAGGAAATTTCATCCCCTAAAACGACCAGGGGCCAATTTAACCCTCCAGTAAACTCACATAGCTGGCTGGAAAATGGACCCTTTGATTTGAAGATGTATTTTTCCTATTCAAAATGGGGGATATTCCAGCCAGCTACTGTTTGATGGCTGAAATCCTGCACCAGTTGAGGGACAGGTAGTTTACCCCATTATTTACTGTACAAGATCCCAGCTGGTTGTTTGGGATTTCAGCCATCAACAGTATCCTCCCCTGAATTTTAACATGGATATATACTGATAAACAACTTCTGATTCTGTATTGACCTTGACATCAAAACACCGATACTGAGATGTAACCTAGTTGGTGGTTTCAACCCACCTGAAAAATATTAGTCAAATTGGGAATCTTCCCCAGGTAGGGATGAAAATAAAAGATGTTTGAAACCACCACCTAGGTTTTTTTTTGTGTTCTCCCCCCAAAAAATCTCTGCCTCACCATCAACACCATGAGATTTCAGGCGTTGAAACTCGCCCCTGGGGGGAAAAGGTGTTTTTTTTTTGCCGTTTTTTGTTTCGACATAAAGATTAGAAAGGTGAATTTGTTTGATAATATGAATCAATGATTCAAACAACATCATATAAAACGTGGAAAACAAGTATGTATACATCCTTTCTTAAAAAAAATGTGATTCCGAATTGCGACCACTTTCAAAAAATTCATAAAGTTTCAAATTGTTTTCAAACTTGAAAGCACGCTTTTCGACCCTTTGCATCCACGATATTTTGTTGCTGGAAGTCTGCAAGTTCCTTTGTGACCAAGTCCACTTATGGCAGTAAAGCACCGAGTTGATGAAAAAAAAAGGCGTTTTGCACGACTCTAGTTGGTGGTTGAATGCACCAAGCCATCTGAAAAAATGTGCCAACCGTCAAATTGGATCATGAAACCCCAATTTTTAAATAGGGATGCACATTCCAAAAAATATTTGAGTTGCCACCAGCCAGATATATTTCATCCATTTTTATTCTGCTGAAGCAGGTGCTTCATCTTTTTGAGTTTTGCTTCAATCCAAGGAACATCAAGTAACCTTGGTTAGATGGAAGATGGATGACAAGCACCAAAATGTGGGGGTTTGCAGTTTGCACGGACATTTATCCCTCTTGGGAGGGTTGAGTTCTTCTGACTCTTCTGAATTTCGAAGTTGGATCCAAGAGAGTCTACTGGTTAAGCCTTCTGTCACAAAATGAATGTGAAACAAGTGCCAAGTGTGAAATTGAAATCTTTAATGATGCAACGACGCAATAGCAACGACGCGAAGTTTCCGTAGGTAAAAAATCAGAACAAAAAAACATCTGCAAAGATGCTTCTGACAAAAACACATGGATTCTTGTCAACCTTTTTTCCATTAAAAACTTGTCAAGTCGACTTACCCTTCCAAAACCCTTTGACTTAAACACGATTGGTTATTAACCACCAAGCAGCCCATAGCAGGTTTCGAGCGCCGTACGGATGAGGTGCTTCCCATGGCGGGTGTCACAAACTTTGCTTGGTTTAAACCACCGACTCTTAGGTTGGCAGTTTGGAGATGGTTTTTGTCGTTTTGATTTTGTTGAAGAAACCAAAGAAAACATATATCTTAAAGAAATCCTGGACATGTGTGTCACCGGCATTTGGTCAATTACGTTGAGTTGGGTGTTTTTTTGAGATTCTGGACACTTTAAAAAGCTGGGGCCCGGGTTGTTTTTGTGAAAATCACTTGACCACCCCCCTTTACAAAAAAAACATACGAGGTTTTTGAACATTTTTCTCGAAAGCATCTGAAATCTGATGCCTTTCTGCCTCTGATGTTTCTCGAGCCTCGAAATTCAGGTGGATCGCCCCACCTTGTTTCGGACGGATGCCCATTGGGGCCCCAAAAGTTACAAGGCCTTAGAAAAATCGAGGTCAAAAATTCTGGAAAAAATCAGGGCCCAAAAATTCTGGAGAAATTCTGGTCAATTCAGGGCCCTAAAATCGATCCTTTAAAACTACTATTGACCGACCTTACCAACTCAATGCGGCCAGGTCTGTAAGCCAAATGAAACATGGAAAGAACCACCAATTCCACGGTGAACTTGAACTGTTGGGTTGTACCCATAACGGATCCATGGGACGAACGGTATATTTACCAACATGAATGGTTGACTTTTATGGTAAATGTATAGGTAAATATACCATACATGTATGGATGGAGTGTAATCAATTGTAGATGGATGGAAGTTTTTGTATTGAATTTTGTTCTCCAAACAAATGCACATCTTTTGGAATAATTACATGTCCAAGGCTCTTAAAGGTGTGTTTTTCAAAATCATTGGTCTTCTTTTAAAACAACGGCATCTCAAAGATACGTTTCAAACGGCACCTTTTTTCTGCTGCAACACTTCGCCATGCTTCGGTAGTTGGTTCAGGTCAGTTTGGGTGGAGGATAGCCAAAGGCTTCATAATCCTCTTTGTAAAATTCATAGATGGCCTTTCTTGTAGCCAAAGTCAAGTCTGATGTGCTCATATTTGAACAGCCAGACCATGAAGACAGCAACTCTTCCTCTGGTAATTTCACCTCTGGTCTTCCAATTTCCATCATCAACTCATCAAACTCCGCAGTGAGATTCTCTTGATGTAGGAAACGTGTGCAATATTGCTGTGTGGCATGTGACCAATTGCGGCTTCCATACACAAATTCCACTTGAGGGACCAAGAAGCAATTGTTTTCATAGGGTCTCTCCTTTGCTTCTTGCAAAGTTTCCTTCACAAAAGATTCGATGTAATCAGGGTGGCAATCAATCGTCTTTCCGGCACCCATTCGATAAGCGCTCCAGAAACGTTCCAAGGGATTACGTATGGCACAGAAAGTCTCACATTTCTCATAGTATTCTTGGATCATAGGATCTCGATCAGGCGGAGTATGAAGATCTTCACATTGATCAGATGCATTTTCTGGTAGCATATGGTAAAACTGACCATTCTCCATGAGAAAAAATGCATATGCTTCTGGACTTCTATGTGAATTTTCATACAAATCTCCAATGTCTCCATCAAAATGCCTTGCAGTTGCAATGCGCTCATAGGTATCACGCATCAAAGAGCCATAAGGAGCAACCGACTGATGCATATTTGCAGCATCAATGCTAGTACCACCTGTCTTTGGGATATGCATAAAACGAAGACAATGGACTTTGTCAGTCCCTATGGACTTGAAGCTCATCTCCATTTGCAGAAGTTCAATACCCAGATATTCATCCCTCTCGGCCGCCACGAGGAAAACAAAAGCTACGGTAACGAAAAGAAACCACATCCCATCGGGGATTTTTTTTAAGGCTCACGGAGTATCGCCTTGAGCTGGATAAATTTCCAAGATCGAGGACGTGCATAAATATCATCATCGAGTATATATGTAATATATGATTGTGGTGAATGCACATGATCATATATAGCACATTATAGCACCATGACATGCTCACAAGATATTTCTGATACAAACCATTCAGCTCCAAGAAACTAGAATGCCAACAACTTCAACTTTTACTTCAATCTTTCGGATTTGCTGGTTTCATAAAAATCCATCTCAAACTCCGAAAAAAACCTGGGGTTTTTTCATGGAAACTCCCCCGAATCTTGGGGTCTAATTTGAATCATCCTTCGGCCCGATGGCTCCGTAAATGTCATCAGATGGTGGCCCGGGGTCCCCACAGGGGAAACCGACGAAGCACTTATTTCCCACAACAAAAACTCACCAAAAACCCGTCAAAAATGCTGGGACTGGAAGACTCTTTCCCTTGTGAAATGGTCCCTTTTCAGGTGACATGTTGATTTTTCGATGGGGGGTACTTAAGATCAATGAAATCTGCAAAAGGCATGAGACTCAGAATCCTACCCAAACAAAACGCACCGAAAAGATTGAAACAACCCTACCAGAACAAAATAACTAACTAGCATACGTTCCAACCCAGACACACACACACACTTTCACGAGACATTCTTGCTGAAAGAAAACCCTTTCAAACAACAAAAACATCCCCCCCAAAACCCATGACTTCTCCGGAAAAGGCAGCCATGAAGCTCCACCAATCCCGAATTCCATACCCATAGGATCCATGTATGGTATTTACCTACATTTACCATATTTCACCATTAAAAACAACCAAATGTAGGTAAATATAACATACATGGATGGTATGGGATAGGATCCATGTCTGGTATACATTTACCATAAACATTAACCATTCATGTATAGGTAAATCTACCCTTCGTCCCATGGATCCGTCATGGGAAATGGGAATCGAATCGCTGATGCGGACCGCTTTTTTGTTCCAGCTACGAAGCTGCGACCGTTAAAAAAACGTGTCGGAACCGAGGACGTCAAATCAACGGGGGAGACAGGATTAGACACAGTAACAGGTGACAGAAATGGAAGCAATTGGTTCAACTAGTTGTTCACTTATTTGATTTCAGAACCTTCCCACCTTGGGGAAAAGAAAAGGAACATAATCTTTCAAAATACCTGCTGTGATATTTTAGTTGCGAGGAGGGTTTTACTTGGATACGTACCAGCTGGACGTGACACGCGTCATGACTTCATGGACCTGTTTGGCGATGGCTACATGCGCTGCCAATGCTGTCACATCACCTGGGAAAATGGAAGCTGCATCCCATGGCGGAATGTTTGCATCCCATCATTGGTGAAAAGAATGACCTATCAACTTGGGGGAGCATCATATCAATCGGACACCTCCTGGGAAGAAAAATGTGTGAAGTCCTGTCAACTGGTGGCATGATTTTCATGACATGGTATGACCGTCCATGTCTTAATGAAACAACCGAAACGTGCCATGATTCTGCCACACCGAAACGTGCCAGGTTGGTTGCAGCCAATGCCATTATCATAGACCCGTGCCATTCAGATCTATTAGGTTTGCATGGGACGTTTTTCTTATGCCTGCATGGTAGCCATCCAAAGGACGTACGACGTACCCACATTCCAGGGACCTTCAAAAATGATAAAACATGGGTCGGTATGTCTTAAAACTCAGCGATCTTCAAAATTGACTGGAGATTGTTCAAATTATGATTAAGTCATGCTAATTCCTCTTAATCTTAATTTGCATCTTGGAACATTCAATGATCAATGGATTTTAAGGGCTGATTTTGAAACGCTCCCCTAAAAATCACAAAGGTGTGTTTTCCACTTCCGTTTTTTTTTGAAACCCGCCACGTTTTGGCAAAAAGTCGAAGAAGTAAGTAGTTTGAGGAAAGGATGCAAAAAATCAGCCAGGACCAACATAGGTCACTATGTCCTTCTATGACACCAACCCAACCAGTTTGGGAAGTGGGCGGATCGACCCAAACCCAAAACTGCTTGCTACGGGATTTCCCGTTGGACTGCCAGAATTTCCCAAAACCGAGGGTTGCCACTCTGAGTGTTTGGAGTATTTCATGACTTAGAGTATTTGGGTGGGCAGTTCCATTTGGATAAATTTTCGTAAGTTAGATGTCAGTATACAAATGTATACAACTAACAAACAAAATATCGATTATCAACTTACGAAAGTGTGGAAATATCTCACTAACCATCCCCCCCAAAAAAAGACCAACGTCATCTATAACAACCAAATTCATCCACCAAAATTTCATCACCTCCATCTCCCAACAAGAATCCCGAAAAAAAGGTCACCATTTTTTTGGGGTTTGAATGTGGTTCCCTGAAGCTCCATCCCGGAACCACTTCCCATCCATCCCCGTCTCCGCCCAAGTTACAGCTTTGGTGAAATCAATGCGTCGGGTCTTGAACCTCGGGGTTCCACCCCCACTGAGAAAACCAAGGCTTTGAAAAATAAAGGCCATATAACAACCTTATATGAAACTTATATATGGGTGTTTCCAAAAAATAATTGGTACCCCCAAATCATCCAGTCTTTTTGGGGTTTTCCATGATAAACCATCCGTGTAAAACTTATACTTATATATGGGTGTTTCCAAAAAATAATTGGTACCCCCAAATCATCCAGTCTTTTTGGGGTTTTCCATGATAAACCATCCATGTAAAACTTATACTTATATATGGATGTTTCTAAAAAATAATTGGTACCCCCAAATCATCCATTCTTTTTGGGGCTTTCCATTGATTATAAACCATCCATTTTGGGGTATTTTTGCAAAGTTAAGGGGAGGGTTCGTTTGGGGGGGTAGGCTTAAAATGGCCATTCCTTGACAACTTGGATAATGAATCAAATTCGAAGCTTATTGATTGAGAGTTCATATCTGGAAACATCTCACAGAATCCTGCTGGCTTCCTGTTCATCCTAAAAATACCCTAAATATGTGTATATATATACATATCCCCCCCAATTCAGAACTGTTACAAATAGTAGTTGGTGGTTTCAACCTCCTTGAAAAATATTAGTCAACATGGGAATCTTCCTCAAGTAGGGGTGAAAATAAAACATATTTGAAACCACCACCTAGAATATGTTACAATTAATGCCACAGTGTTTTCATAAGCCAGTTGTCCACCAGTTGCGTTGCACCTCCCAGGGCCTTTCTCTGGCAGGGAAAAGTGGTTGTGATTTGACTGGCATCGGTTGGGTTGGGGAATACCATGGAATACCCAACCTACAGAACATGAACATGGAAAGATTGACATGCCTTTGACGCAAAAAAAGACTCCAAAATAAAATCAACAAACAACTTCCGAAAGAATCACGACGACATTCACAACAACTCCCCCAAAAAAAACCAATGGAATCTTCCAAGAACAATCAATAATTGATGGTCACCTGCCAAACAAAACCAGCCCCTCAAGGTGACGAAGGACCCAATCCACATGCTTCGATACCAAAAGCCCACAATGAAGGTGCCCACGAAACATGCTGACACTGCCTGCCAGGCTGACAATAAGTAGATTTTGGAACTACCCTCCACTAGGATGCCATCGTCACCAGGATGACATTGCATTTGTAGGTACAGCAATCCCAAGCATCCAACCGACTCACCAAGGCAAATCCAAGTATGGAGCTAAAGATCAGCACATACATTAGTATCTTCTTGCTGAAATATCCCAGGGTTTTTTTTGGAACCAATTTCAAACAACCCCATACCATCCATGGGCCTGGGTATGTTTGCCTACATGAATGGTTGATTTTTTTATGGTAAATTAGTTGGCAAATATACCAGTCACATGGATGGTATGGGAAGGGCTCGTCTCTAATTTTTGAACAAAAAAGTAAAAGCATCTCTCGAAGTTTTTTCAGATGTGAATTTGTGTCTTTGACTGCTGGAGAAACGACTTTGAAATTGGACAGTCCCGGACCTTTTTTGAATGACTTTGATCATAGTTTACTGAGATTCATGGCCTATTTATATAATACATATATTACAGTAGTTCTTCTCCCCTTTTCCTGTATGTATATAATATCTACAATACCTCACCCTTTTTAGTTGTTTTGCGAAGGTCTCTGACCCGTTTTTTCGAAAAACAACAAAAAAACACACAATCAATCAAAAACAACAGCTGAAGAAGGGGGTGTCTCCATACCCATGACGGATCCATGGGACTGGTACGTATATTTACCTACACCCACAGGATCCATGTATGGTAGATTTACCTACATTTACCATAAAAATCAACCATCCATGCAGGTAAATTATGCCATACATGGATCCTGTGGGACATGAATGCTTGATTTTTTTAGTAGTTTTCATGTAGGTTAAATATACCAACCAGTCCCACGGATCCCTCCTGAGGCCGAGGCCACTCTGACTCTCGGCCGGTGGATGAAAAACTACTCACGATTTCGCAACGTTCAAAACCCACGCACTAGTGACAGTCCATGATTATACTGATTGGTTTATTTTATGGATCCTTAAAAATCGGAAATATTGATGAATCCCTATATTTCATTGGGTAGTATAACCCTTCAAAATACCCTAAAACAACCAGGGGCCCGATTTCTTTCAGGGAAATCAACTCATCCCAAGGGATTTTCAAGGAATCAAGGTTTTGAACATGCTAAACAACCAGGGTCAACTGATCACTGCTCACGACATTGCTCACCACCTTGAGGCCAATCAGCTTCCGCTCGTCATGGGCCGGTTCAGCCGCCCAGCAGAGGAAGTTCACCACCTCAACGGCTGGGAGGGTCCGAAGGGTTCCATGGAAAAAAACCCTACAAAACCCGGCCTCAACGGGGCCCCAGAAAAACGGGACCCCTTTAAGGTACAGGGTTTTGCAGGGTTTTTCCTGTAAATCTTGGAAAAAAAAACGCCGAAATCTTGGATGGTCATCTTGAAATTTCTTGAGTCATTGAGTTTCCATTTGGTGAAATTTTGGGGGTGCTGTAGACATATAGGGATGTTCGCTTTAGAGGATGATAAATAAATGAGGAGTTTCTGAGGCTAAAGCAATGCGATGATTATTCATACGTGCTGCAGGTATACACAGGCATACGTATATATACATGGCACCAATGTATCAGAAATACTGATCTATAGTCTATAGCACATATTCAAGACTATTATCACATGATTGCATTATCAGTAGTATCATGTGGAAACAAATATGTTGTACTAATCTCTGTTGAAAAGTGAAATATACGTCATGGAGTCATCTATGATCAATTTCGGTTTTGAAGCCAAGATTGAACATATCTTTTGGGATCTTTCATCAAAGAAGAATCACGAACAATCATTCTCCTTGGCAATTAAACTTGAACTTGTATGTATAGTTCCATTGATCTTGGAGGTTTAAACATCTTCCTTTGCCAAAACAAGTTCTTTCAGAACGAGTCGGTTGCTTTCGAGTCACATCCTTGGCCATCTGAGACTTGGTACAAGGTGTGCCATCCTGCGTGAACTCATGTCACCCCAGGGCAAACGCCATCTCCAGTTTTGCCATTCGAAAAACTTAGATTTGCTTGTTTGGTGTTTGGAAAACATGACTTAGAAGTATTCCCCCCAAAATTGGTGGTTTAAAAATGGTGATTTAAAATCACCATGGTACAATCTTTTAAAGAATTTCACGGTTGCCCTTTAAAAGGATCCATCACCCGAAACGTAGAAACCACCGGTGAATTCAAATCCTACTGGTAAGATGTGGGGAATGTTCTACGAATTCAAAGAATCTGCGAATGGCAAAGGATGGGCCCCCAAAATCATTCTGTGGCTCCTGAGTATTGAACTTAACATGAAAGCTATAAAACTAATGGACAATAAATGTATTAGATTTATGTACTGTATATATAAATATGTCTATAGACATGCATATTGCATATGATCATATATATGATAGCAATGATATCATATCATAAAAACAACACTCCGCAACATCCATCAACTTTGTCTTTCTTTGGGGGGTGTAACTCTGGGCATCCCCATTTTTGATGCGTTTTTTCCTTCCAAAAAGAAACAACGGCTGCCGGAAATCTCCTCATAATCAACCAATCCATCGGAGTGCAATGGATTGGGCATTCCAATCAATCCACCTGGGAAGTACCTTGGCTCTCAAAAAAAAAATCCCTTCACTTTTGATCGGTTTGAGGAGTTTTTTACGCTTCAAAAAGTAGTACTGTACTGTATGATGATCTTTTTCCGTTTTTTTGGGTAGGCAACAGTAAAAAAAATATTCGCACTAAAAGATTCCTAACACCATTTTTTGTTTACCTTCAAGAAGGGGGGAGACTTTTTGCGTTTTTTTTTTGCAGCTGAGTTACACATTGTAATACAAGCCATCGCGCACCTCGATACCAGCTGGAGGATCCTGACGCTGATCAGGAGATTCATGTCTCTTTGTAGATCTCAGTTGTCTTCCACGCTTAAAACGTTCAAATGCGCAAACCATCAACGGCAAGCTTTAAATCGTCACCTGCACATGCGGATTTTTCCCGGTAAAAATCCATTTGTGTCCAGTCTATTATGATTTAGGTGTATCCTCCGAGGGTCATGTGGGGTATCTTTGAATATCGTATAACCCCTATAGTCTGAACTTGTCCATTTTGGTTGTCTCAATTTTTTCACATCTTCAATTTCTGAGCTCGTTGCTCTGTAGCCCAGAAGGAGAGCGAAGATATAATCAATACCTCGCTGAGGGCACATGTGGATCCTCCAAATTTCCAAGATTCCACCTCCACAGGTCTTTCACATTTACCTAATCCCCACCCCTAAAACTAACTTCACAAATGCCACCGATTTGAAGACATTCCGACATTCCTTTTGGATCCGTTGGCTTCATTTTCAGGGGACCTTTTGCTACTACAGTTTTAGGGTTTTAGGGAGCTGGGTGAGAAATTCTGCCCTTTCACCCTAAACCCCACCAACTTCCTGTATTCCAAAAAAATCCGATCTTGGGAGGGATTCCTACATGAAAAACCGTTGAAAAAACCCATCTTTAAATGATACTAACTAGGTTTTTCGGTTGCTCATTTTGTTCCACAACCGAATGCTGCAACATACTCGTGTTTTATTCGTCTTGATTGAACATATTAAAGGATGCTTATAAAAATCAACTTGACAAACCTTGCAAACCTAACAAAATGTGGATGAATATGACAAGGTCCATGATTTTTGTTTTTAAATTGGCAGCAGTGCTCCGTTTTATACTCCTTAGTAGTTATATAGGTGTTTAGAAGATCCCAACTTCTTCTCCCTCTTTCTATACCCATGACGGATCCATGGGACTGGTATAATATTCATTAGGTACATTTACCATAAACATCAACTATTCGTATACCTACATGGGTGTTTCCAAAAATACCCCAAAATGGATGGTTTATAAGGGAAAACCGTATTAAAATGGATGATTTGGGGGGAAAACCCCCTATTCTCGGAAACATCCACATACAAAGAATCCTATGGGATGGGAAAAAAAAATCCAACACCCAACGGACTCACAAAACGACCTTCGTGCTTGGCAGTGGTGTACACACTGAGGTCTGGCCTGGTCGCGCAGATCTCGAAATGGCCGATCTTGAAACAGTTACACTCCCTGAAACTAACAGCAAACGCCCCTGAAAATAGGCCGGTGCCCCAAAAGGAAACGATCGTATTCCAACCATCCATTTTCAGGTGCGAAAATGTTAGTTTCAGGAAGGGTAGTAAGGAACAAAAATGATGGAAACGTCTGAAAATGTCGAATGAAAATAGGAATCATACATTAACAGTGACATACAACATGGAAGATGAAGAACAATCATCTATCAATTCCAAGTCTGACTCTGTGAAACTAAGAGCTAAGGAGCGAAAACCACAAGGTTGCACTGGGCCACCAAAAAGAAACACTCCTCTTACCCACCCTCATCTTTGATGCCAACAGTTTTTTTGGTGAAAGGGGAGGGTTGTAGCAAGAATCAGGCCAAGTATGTAACTATGTCATTTGTGACATTTTGTGACCATAGATACCATAGGTTTCCAGCATTTTTCCCTGTCACCTCTCTTCATTTCACATGAGAAACCATTGCAAAACGGTGATGTAAGAAAAGCCAGGTTTGGCACGGATTGGCACCACCGTTGGCATAGCGTGCCGCCTCCCGAGCCCCAAGATGGCTGCATGTTGAGGACACAAACTGCTTGGGATTGAGCCTTTCATTGTGGGAAAAACATATCAAAAAACCAGCTGAAAGAAAAAACAATCTTGTGAATCTTGTGGCATTGGTGTC
Organism: Breviolum minutum Mf 1.05b.01; assembly: GCA_000507305.1. Taxonomy (NCBI): domain Eukaryota; class Dinophyceae; order Suessiales; family Symbiodiniaceae; genus Breviolum; species Breviolum minutum. The sequence continues at coordinate 3,270 of DF245090.1, read as the reverse complement.
ATAACTCTTGGTGAGAATCTTTCATGTCTACTATGATTTCATATGTCCGAAAACTGCTTTGCAAGATTTCTTCCATCAACGTAAGTACGCTTTCATCGAAATTTCTGGACTTTTTTTTCCTTCCCTTCTTGCTACCCAACCTTTCATCCTTCAACAGCATTCCAACAAGGCATTCGTGCCTCTTCATTAGGATATGGCGATGGAAAGGCATCGACAAGAATGCCAGGCCGCGTAAACATCTCTCCTGGCTGTTTAGTGCGCAATTCGGCTCAAAAGTAGCTTAGCATATAGTACCATGAAATTAGAGATTTGATGATTTTTACTATTCCAAGCATGTGGATGGTTTTGCGCCACAAATGTTTCAAAATCGGGTTCCTCACAATGCCTGCAATATTTGATATGAACCCAAGGAATGTGAAGTCCCTTTTGTTATTCTTCATTGATTGCAGCTTGCCTCTCTCTAGAGGCAAACCGTTTGTGTTGTGGAATTTGGCTGTTTGAATCTTGCATCTGAAGTTGCGTGAACAACAGCAATCCATAAACAACATCCATTTCATCAACTTTTGACTTTACTTTCCATTTGTTTCTTCAGCCCGCTCAACCAGTTTCTCCTCAACAAAAAATCTCTTCACAGTGTGATCATACCGTTGCGCCTTCATCATTGGGTCCGTCCACAACGTCGTAGCTGGCAGCAATCTCCTGAGGCAGGAAGGACAAAACAAACACATCTTATTCGACTTATTGTATCCATGCATCGAACAACTACAGTAGTAAAGCATCATAAATGGGAATCAGTAAAAATATATACTACAGTAATGATGCTTTACTACTTTTTGCATGTACAGTAGTATATATATATAAAAACCAGCATAAAATCATAGAAATCCACCATTTTCTCCAACACCTATCATAAAGCCATTTCACTAAAACAAATATCACAAAACATCACGAATCCAACTCCTACCCTACCATTTCACCATCCCCCCCCCAAAAAAAAACAACCACCTTGAGTGAGAGTTTTTGTTCAGTTTTCCCTGTGGGTCAGGTCCTTCATCCTCTTCTCAGGCAACACGAAGTTGGACAAATGTCTGAAATGGAGCCTTATTAGTCGCTGGTTGCATCGCGTCCGTTGGAGGTTTTTCCCGTTGAGGCTCCCAACTGCTTCATCGAATGGCATGTGGCACAGACCTCCCAGGATTTGCATCGGATTTTCTTGTTATTTTTTGTTGGAAAGGGGTTGGGGGGCAACAAGCCGGGTGGATGCAAATAGTTGGTAAAGTGGCAAATCACCAAAACAAAACCAAGTGAAATCAATGATTACAGCTTTTGTAAAATTGCCATCCTAAATCCAGTGAAGGAAGAAACCTTGAAGAACCTTTGAAAACAAATAGATAGGAAAACTTATCCTTAAACAGAACCTTACAGCAAAAACATAGCTCTTGCCTCATTAAGCACCATCAAATTCTCACTGGCTGTTGCCGCATCTGGGAGCACCGTGACAATCAAATTTTACCTCAATTTTCCCACCACACCTGACGATACACTTCATACCCACGACCTCAAGTGGTCAGGGGTTTTTTGCCGAAATTCAGGGGCGGAACCACCAGGGCTTCCTGGAAGATTCCATGCCATTTTTTACCCGAGGATCCGAACGGACAGATGGAATCTCGTGGGAATGGAAGATGGATTTCACCCAGAAGGGATATCGCCTCGAAAAAAACGGAGCCAAATTCAACTGTAACATAGCTGGACAGCTGGAAATCCAGCAGATTTTCAACAAGACATTCTGCATCAAATGGACTTTTTATGCAGAAGTTACCTGAGGGTAGTTTATGTACTGTGACTTTACTACCAAGGTGATTCTGTGGATTTCGGAGGTTTTTAGCCCGACATTTAGTGGGGAACCATACATTAGACAGTATATACTATTGCACAATGTATATGCATGCATACATTATATACACTTGATATAGTATATCATATAATCCCTTGCCCTCTAGCTGCTCAAGTTCCCTCTTCACAGCACTTCCCTCTTTTTCATGTAGATCAAATTTTGTCATGTTTACGCTGTTTCAAAGGCCACTAAAAAAACACACCTATGATGGTATGTCAGTTCTGCCATCTTAAAGAATCAAGGTCTGACGTTCGTGGCATAAGTTCCTCCACTATCTTTTTAGAAAGGAATTCCAGGGACATCCACAAAAAGTGAGACCCCCCATTACCATACACATACCACTCCCACAAATAAGTCTTAGTTGTATGGGAAGTATATGGAAAGCTTATGGGAATGGGGGTCCCACTTTAGGGAGTCTTTTGCGGTATTCCTAGATCTTTGTCCAGTCCATGGACAGCTTGTATGGCTGGTTTGGTTTTACAGGACGGGATCAAAGATCCACAACAATTATCCCATTCATTACATGCGTTGTACTGTTGTACCCTGCTTAAAAATTAAAACAACCTTAGCCCCAGAATATGTCTCCTACCCAAAGCCGTCTTTGATTTTTTGCCACATGACAGTTGGGTATAGTTGGGTCACATATGGCATATGGTCACATTCACAGTTCACAAACATCACCACTTGAGCAACCCCACGGAGGATGTGGCGGATCCTTATCATCACCTCGGCGCTTCCAAGGATTTGGGTGCTTTCCAGAAAAACATGTTTCACTTTTATTGTCACTGCTTGGTTAATAGGGATCCTTATTTCATGGCTTATAAATATATAATCCCCTATATAATTGCAGTAGTATAATCCCATGTATAACCCAACCAACCGAGTTTTTTTGTCATTGTTTCAAGTAAAACAAGGTGTTCCCCAAAATGATAACCGATTTGAGAGATTCGACCGCCAGCTTTTGCCAGAACTCCCAAATTCAAGCACTAGGGAGTCGATTGTGTTCTGGTATGCGATTGATATATGTTGATGGATCTTGCTTTGTTTCCCTGATGCTTTGTCATGAAATCATGTAGCTTTTGCTATTCCAGACTCTAACACCCCATCATGCACATGTGAGCTTTCTAGGCCTTGTCTGGATGTTCCAGCATAAGTTCCCACCATGTGTATCTCTTCACACCTTTCATCTCAGCCCAATCATATCATCCCATCTCATGGCGATTTGGTAAATCTCGACCTTCCTTCATACTCCAAAACTAGTTGAAAATACCTGAAATGGTACACCCCCTAAATTGTGAACCCCCGGGAATCTTGAAACATGATGATTTCTTAAAAAGGCAAAGTCCTTTTCTCATAAGCCCCCCAAAAACTAATGT
>DF245089.1:0-20632 GCA_000507305.1 Breviolum minutum Mf 1.05b.01 | reverse complement strand
CGCGTGCCTAACTTTCGTAGCTTGGGGCGCCCTCTCTTCTTGCACCATACCACTCCTCGCTGACATTCAAATTTTACACAACCGATGCAAAATTTTATTGGTCCCTCAAACTCATCCTCCCCGCCCTGACCACGAGTGGCTCTACGCGACGCTTCTTTTCTTTGGCTATTAAAGCGGGACCGGGTCCATCGCAAAGATGAGCTTCCAATCGGGCAACAGCCTGTGCGTGGAGAAGGTCATCGCCAGCGAGGTAACTCCGCTACCATATGAAAACCATGTAAGAGAGTTACTGACCTTTTTCACTCGTCGTTCTTGAGCCAAACATCCACACGTTTAGTGTGCTCAGTGAAACTATTCCAGACTTTCTCAAGTCTAAGCTTTGCTAAACTCAGCTCTTCTAAACACGGAGCTATGCAGTCTAAAACAGTACCTAAACTGGGTCCCTTCAAAGCACTAGACTCTGAACACAGTGGCTGTCTCTTCTCGTCAAAAACAAACAAAACAAAGAAACACAAGGTCAGCACTCCCTACTTCCGTCACCAGAGAGAGAAAAGTACACCTCTGGTACTTTCACATTAAACTCTTCTTCTCTACTTCATCGTGCGCGCTAGTACGCGGGCTTTCGACTCTGCACGCTATGGTGCCGCAATCTGCAGCAAAAGAATGCCGCCGGTATGAAAGAACCACTGCCTCCTATCCGCAGAGAGTCTCTGTCGCCTCTTCCTTTTTTCCTTGCAAATATCAACCATTTCTCTTTCATCAAAAAACCCTGCAGACAAGCCAAGAAACACAGTAGTGAGCGGACACCAAGAGTTTTTCACTCAGGTTTCGCTTCGTTCTGGCAAGCTATTACCTTCCCTCCGTTCCTGGAACTGCAAGATACACTTTACTTAACACATATATCTGTTCAGATTAACTGATAGCCATAAAATAAACTTGAACTGTACGAATGTACAATCAATCTTGACTTCCTGTTGACTTCTCAAGTTGTGCGTAACATAAACCAATTGAGCAACAAAGCAATAATGTACAACTCATATCAATGCCGAGAGAAGACCGAGAACAAGGAGAACTGCGGTAAAAACGCAAATTCTGATCTGGCCGAGCAACTCTTTCGTGACTTCGCACGCATCAGACGCTCAAGGTGAAATGTACGCGTTGGGCAAGCTGTGTGAATTTAGGTGGATCCATCCTGCTTGACACCGTACCGAGCTAAGTCAAACTCTGTTTTTCAGTACTTTTTTGGTGGTTTTGTCGTGAGTTTTGTGAGAATGTGGTGGTTGTGGTGGCGTTTTTCTGGCAGTGATTTGTGTAGAAGTGTTTTTGTGGTGGTGTGGTGGTGTTTTCGTGATGGTGGTGGGGCGGTGTTTTTGTTTTGGTGTTTTTGTGGTTGTAGTGGCTTTATGGTGGTGTGGTGGTGTGTTTTTTGGTGTGTAGGTGTTTGTGTGGAGGTATTTTTGTGGTGGCGTTCTTGCGGTGATGTTTTTGTGGCGGTGTTCTTGTGGTGGTGTTCTTGTGGTGGTTTGTGGTGATGTTGATGTGGTGGTGTTTTTGTGGTGGTGTGGTGGTGTTTTTTTTTGTGGTTGTGTGGTCGTGTTTTTGCGTTGTTGTGGTTCTGTTTTTGTGGTGGTGTTTTTGTGGTGTGTTCTTGTGGTGGTGTTTTTGAAGCGGTGTTTTTTTGGTGGTGTGGTGGAGTTTTTTTGTGGTGGTGTGGTGGTGTGCTTGAGTTTTTGTGGTGGTGTGGTGGAGTGTTTTTTGTGGTGGTGTTTTAGTGGTGATGTTTTTTTGTGGTGGTGTTTTAGTGGTGGTGTTTTTTGGTGTTGTTTTTGTGGTGATGTTTTTGTGGTGGTGTTTTTGTTGTGGTGTTTTGGTGGTGGTGTTTTCAGGGTGATGTTTTCATGGTGATGTTTTTGTGGTGGTGCGGTGGTGTTTTTGTGATGGTGGTGTTTTTGTTGTGGTGTTTTTGTGGTGGTGTTTGTGGTGTTCTTGTGGTGGTGTGGTGCTGTTTTTGTGGTGGTGTTTTTTTGTTTTTGTGGTGGTGTTTTTTTTGTGTCAGGGCTCGACTTTCGTCGCATTACCGAGAAGTTATGCAAAGAGTGTTCACAACACTGGTGTAAAAAGATGTCTGGTATAAAAATTCTCTTTACACTGCTCATATCCACAGTCACATCAAACATTTCCTTTATTTAACTGTCTTCATTGCTTTCGGGATATCCGGCGTCTAGTTCTTCTTCTTCTTCTTCTTCTTCTTATTTTTCTTCTTCTTGTTGTTCCCTTTTTGATTCGTTGTTGTTAGTGATTGTTTGTGTTTGTTGTTGTTGTTGTTGTTGTCGTTGTCGTTGTCGTTGTCGTTGTCGTTGTTGTTGTTGTTGTTGTTGTTGTTGTTGTTGTTGTTGCTGCTGCTGCTGCTGCTGCTGCTGCTGCTTAAAAAACGTTTTTGAAGAAACAATACGTTTTGGGAAAAAATAGTTGAAATATCATGTACCTTTGACAAAGCGTTTTTGGATGAGTTCAAATGAGATCAAATGCATTTGAATGTGGAAATTCCTACCGCAAATTTTCTTGGAGAATGTCTACATTTTGCGTGATCTTTAAGATGGAGAACGAAATTAAACCTTTTGTATTGGAATGTCTTCTTTGCATTGCACGATTTTTCTTGAGCTTAGTTTCAAAACATTCCGTCTGAACTTATCAGTATCAAAACTTTTTTGCAGGAAAGTACAATTTGAGAAAAAAAACGATGAAAAACCATTCATGCGAAACAAAACACGAATTCAGGAAACCAACGTTGAAAAGATGTTGGATTCAATAGACCCTGGCAACTCTTGGGTCGAAGGGTGGTGTAGAAACATTTTTAGATTCTATTAAACAGCCTGAAAGGCATGGTGATGCCGTTCAACGGACTTTTGAACCAAAGGTTGGATTCACTACTGCTTTTTGTCCACGACTTCCGAGGAACCTCCCCTGATCAGCCAGACTAATGGGAGATATGACCCTTTGAGTCTGTGTCCGTCTGTCCCTGTCCATGTTCACCGGGTCTGCAACCTGTTGTTGAACTTGTACCAAGTTGCAGAGATTCTGGATTTGAGATCAACGCCATGTAAAAAAACTGAAAAGATATACCCTTTTGCGTGTTGGTTTCTTTTCATTTGATTGCTTCTCTAGAATTTGCTTTGGAGAATTTTTTTGTTGGATTGGATTTCAGGTGCAACTTCGGATTTGCGGATTTCAATGTTGCTCGCATGTCCTCTTTTAAAGCTCCGGATTTGTCTTAAGATGGATTTTAGCAATATGCAGATGTTTTCGTCCTAATGCGAAACCATACAATCACTACAGCATTTCATGTCAAAATTCCCATTTGAAGTTGTCGGATTTACAAGGTTGATTTGGAATGTGTTGTAGTCTTGTGTTCTGCTCAACTTTTCTGTTTAGATTTTTGGAACACCTTCACTACGTGGTTTTTAAGTGCGTGGCGGCAGAAAAAAATATTATTAGAATTCTAGGCCTTCTTTCATGTGTTTTGCCAAGTTTCTTCATTTTGCCATCCTGTTTCCACCGAGCTGTTTACCTTCGAACAAAGTTATCTCGAGGTCTCCACAAGGAAAATCTGCGAAAACGCATATGTAGCAAAAAATAATCGTATGAAATTCACCTGCATGCAGTGACCAACAAACTTTGCGGGAAGAAATAAAAGAGCCTTTAGAATTTCCATAGCACTGGAAAGCATTCGAAAAACATGAAACTGCCTTTTTGGTGCCTGGATTGGTTGTTGTTGATCGTCAACAAAAGGAAAAACTCGGATTGTAACATTGGAATGCAATTCATGATCCACAGACTCCTTGCGAAAATCATGGCCCAAATGCGCTTCGGTTGATTTGATGTTCGGCGCTCAGAGACTGAGAACCTAAACGTAGCGCTAATCAAGCTCTGCAGTCTCCAAGGCGCTTTCTTGCAAGAATGTGACAGATGCTGAGACTGAACCAGCAGGAAATGTAGCCTCCAGATTTGGAGTTTCTGGCTTTATGATTTATGGCATCCAGAATTTGCCAGCAGCTTCATGAGCCCAAGATTCGTGCCCAAGAATCTTTTTGAATGCCTGCCTTATCATCAAATTGGTATGAGGTCCATAGTTGCCTAAATAAAAGTTAATAAGCAAAAAGGTTTACTCAGACATTTATTCTCAGACTCGGGGAAGAGGTCATTGCCTCCAACCTGTTTGCAAATGAAGCCCCGAAAAAAGGACCAAAGGTGGACAATGGCTGGTGGTGGAAGCAGAAGAACGGTATACACACAAACAAGGCTTGAATGTATGACGTGCGACGTACCATGTACCATTTCCGATGTACGATGTACGATGTATGACATAGTAAAGTATGGGCCATCCAAGATGAATGACAATGATGATGATTATTGATAATTCTTCTTCTTTTTCTGATGATGATGATGATGATGATGATGATGATGATGATGATGATCTTTGGTTTCAGGAGCATCCCGCCTGTTGATTAGCTCAGGTGGCCTTTTTCGTGGTTTGGTGGATCCGTCGTGGGCTCAAAATGTTGGTGCACCAACAGATGACACCAAAATGCTGAACAAGATTGGTGACCAGTTCGGCTTTTGAAGATTTTAATTTTAGGTTCATGAGGCCTTGTAAAGGTTTAGTCAACCTTGGCCCCTTTTTCTTTCACCGGTCACCAACTCCTGCTCCTCCCCTGTGCTGAGTCCCCATCCTGTGCAAGCGCCAAAAGCAAAAGAAGTTCTGTGTCCTGGGAAAATGGCCGGGTGGCTCAAAGAGCAGTTGGAGGTTTTTTGGGACGTGGATCAATCGGATCCATGTTTTTTTTGGGGGGGGAGCAAACTTAGGTGCAAATATATGGTAATTTCGAAGGGATTTTCATGTATTAGGGCCTTTGAGTGCGAAATATAATTGGTGATATACCAGGCTGGGGAACATCATGGGAAGTGTCGGGTCGTATGGTGAGTTCACCACCCTCCGCCATTGTTCTTTTTTGTCATCTAGGGCACGAAACATTTGGCCTCCAACGCATTACAAAAAAAAGGTGGTCGTGGTTTCAAAGGTTTTCGTTAGCCCTTACTTCGGGAAATGATCCAATTTGACGAACATATTTTTCGAATGGGTTGAAATCACCAACGAGAAGACTTTTTCCCGGAATCTCTTGACGAGGATTCGAGGGCTCACCATCCCAAGGAGTCAACGTCTATAACGCTGGGCAGATGTACATTTGCAGAATGACTACGTACTCAAGAGCCAAGTGATTTTTCTTTTTTTTGGGAGTCAACCAGCATTTAAAAGATAGTGCTTGCTATTTAGATGATGATTAAATCACCTCTAACTAAAACAATGTCACTGCCATCAAGGGATCCCTGCTGGTAAGGATCCCTGGATATCGGATATTTCTGCACGTTCCATGAGATTGTGTCTGATGTTGATGCTTAGTCATCAGTTGTACCCCTTGATTCTTTGAAAGTAAAGCGGCAAAGGAAAAATCAAGCCAACAACAACAACTTAATTTGATTGTGCCATGCCGGGGCAAAGCAAGCGTCGTCGTATTGATGCAATCAAAGCTACCAATGTGGGAGAAGAGCTTATAGAGCTCGAGGTGCTAAGCGTCGGTGGCGGATGCACGTTGACATTGAACGTAGCAGACTCCATGCTTGGTCGGGAGTTGTGGAAGATTATTTTGGACAATTTTCCATCCAAGGCGGGCTGTCAGTTGGTTGTGTCCCATACTTCAAGGCTTGCGCTGAATGAAAGTCTGAAACAGCAAGGGGTTGGGGGTGAACGTGGGCAGGTGTTGGCTACCTACGTGCCCACCAATTTGTGTAATGCTTTTCGTTTTGCCCAGGGAGACAGTGTTGAGGATGAAGAGTTCTCATTGAACGGGATTACAGAAGTGACAGGGGTTAGTAACAAAAAGCTCGCCTTGCTGCACAATTTGCCCAAGAGCCTTCGCACATTGACATTTGCACCTGGGTTCAATCAGGGACTTCGTCATGTGAGATTTCCAGAAGGCCTGCAAAGCTTGACTTTTGGAGATCAGTTCAATCAGAGCCTGGACGACGTGACATGGCCAGCAAGCCTCCAAAGTCTTACTTTTGGCTATTTTTTCAATCAGAGCCTGGACAAGGTGACATGGCCAGCAGGCCTTCAAACTTTGTGTTTTGGAACACATTTTAATCAGAGCCTGGACACTGTCGCATGGCCAGCAGGCCTTCAAAGTGTGACTTTGGGTTTTTTCTCTGATCGGAGCCTGGACAAGGTGACATGGCCAGCAGGCCTTCAAAACTTGACTTTTGGGGCACATTTCGATCAGAGTCTGGACAACGTGACATGGCCAGCAGGCCTTCGAAGCTTGACTTTTGGAGAAGGTTTCAATCAGAGGCTGGACAATGTCAAATGGCCAGCAGGCCTTCAACGTCTGACGTTTGGTGAGGATTTCGATCAAAGCCTGGACAACGTGACATGGCCAGCAGGCCTTCAAAGTTTGACTTTTGTCAAATTTTCTGTAGAAAAGTTGAACGTGGTATGGCCAGAAGGCCTTCAGAGTTTGTCCTTCCTGAACATGGAGTTTGCCGAAGAGAATTTGCCAGCCGACTCAAGCGACTCCGATGACTCCGATGACTCCGTCTTCCCAGCGGACGCAAGAGTCGTCCCAGAATTCCCCACCCTGCCCCGCACACTACGTAAATTGGTTTTTGACGATCTTGCATTGGGATGTTGAAAAAAGTCGTGCGCTGAAGGTGCAAGGTGGGCCCCTGCTAGTCACAAATGGATTCATAAATCGCGTTATAAACGGGTAAGTGTGGTGATTTCACCCCTACAAGTGGAGTTATTTCACCCTACTTTGCAAAGTGTTTGATCGAGCCTTTATCCTCACCAACCCCATGACCCTGAAACTATGGTATTCTGAGACTAATGCCTAAAAATCATGTAGCAATCCGCATATTTGGAACCACTGTACCTAAAACACCGCCGATCGGTGGTGGCAACTCAGACATTTTTTATCTTCACCCCAAAAATTGGGGTTCCAGGCCTCTTTCTCTGTCAGAGGGCCAGAGCTATTTCTAAAATATCTAGGGTCAGGGTGTTTTGCTGGAACTAGCTAGCCTCTCTCAAGCTACGTATCATAGCTGAAAAGCAATATTTTTTTAAAGATGACCTTTTGGTATCGTCTATTTTCAGGGCGAATTGTTGGTTTCAGGGACGGTATTTACTGTACTTACTCAAAAACAATCTGAAACATCTAGACTACACCCCTGAAGATTAACATTTTGGAACCATAATTCCATGGAGGTTTGGTTCAGATGATTTTGATAAGGATAACGGATGATTGTCGTGACTATGATGAGCTTTGAAATCCTGTCGCAGCCATCAGGCTTGCCGACCCTGGCGGAGATTTTGCACCTCGGCCATCAGTGAGGGCTTTCAGGCGGCAGTCATCATAAAACAAATGTCTATGATTGTCTAAATGTACATTGTGTTAAGTCCCCAGACCTGTAAGAGTTTTCAATTTGGGGGTCAATCTTGGTTAGTGACCTGCTTTTGGAGTATGGGAAGTGCGCCTTGCAAGTGGCTGCGCCTTGCATGTGGAAGTACGGTCCAGAAATCACCCACAAGGACAACTTTGACTTGTTGAACTAGGAGTGTGACTCCAATTTCAACTTACAGAAGGATTGAAATCCCTTGAACTTAGCGGCTGGACAATGTGCCTCTGCATCCACAAATTGACAAAGGCTTCGCTTGGAGCGTTCTGGTGCCCAATGCGTTCCCCCGGTACCTCTGCTTAAACACATTGGGAGCAGTTCAACTGGGGGGGGGTTTTGATTCCGTGGTGGCCCAGCGGAAGTCTCGGTGGAGTTTGTTGTTTGGGCGGGGCGGATTGCGAGACTGTACGGCTTAAGGAAAAAATATATGCTGAACACAGGATAGGTAAACAATTCTATTTGGACGTTTCCAACTTATCAGGATTTTCAAGTAACTAGTAACTAGTAACTGGGCATTTCTCAAAATGAACATGGCATTTCAAGACAGACCCTCGGTTCCAGTAAATTTTTCATAGGCGTTGTTTGAAGGATTACTCCACCTACTAAGTGGTTTGAAAGTACTTTTGAGTAAGACGCTCAACCGTGTAACCCCGTGAATAGATTGCTGACGTACCCAGGGTGGTCCTGGATTTTAGGATCCCAAGCAATTTTATGCAATTTTGAGACGCGTCCGATGATGAGACTCTCCTTATTCTGACTGCCCCCGTGGCGACAGCAGGCCGAATCCTGGCTCGGGGAGCGTTTTGTGGATCACTCGCTGCTGCAGGGTGCTTTGCGCCAGGTGCGCCACTCTTGAGAAAACCGTCCCCAAATTTGGGAAGAAAAGTAATGCATAGGCCAAGAAGTGGTATGGTATGAGTGACACTGTGCAGTAAGATTTAGGGTAGAACTACTGGCGTGTTTAACATGTAAAATAATGGGTTGTTGTGGTTCCTTGCCACTCATCATAGATTTAATGTATTTGGCAACATCACGCAATTTTTAGGACAACTTATAAGGAATGGGGGTCCGCTATCGTAGGGCACGCAGGAAGCATGTATTGAAGTTATGAAACATTGAACGAAAGATAGTCATAAAACTGTTTAGAGTCTAGAGCAGCATTGCCGTGCAAATAAAGCTACTCTTGCATCATAATTTTCCACTTCTGGGATTGTAAGTGAATATCCTGCAGGAGATCTGATCGAAGTACATTATGGCCAGAACACTACATTTGGTCCATTTGTGAAGGTCTTCTGGAATACACTGGGTATTATTTTTGGTTCGGACAGGGTGAAGCTCGTGATTTCAGAATGAGACGAGGTGGCCAATAAGGATGCGGACTGCTGGAGGCGGAAAAGTGTTATGTGTGTTGAGATGGCTGGGATTTGGCTCGGTTCAACATACTTAGCGTGTGTTGCAATAATCCACCGAACTTTCAAAAAAACAAGAGTTGGGATACGTAAAATCCAACCAACCCCCAAAATATACTTCCCTGGCAATTCTGCATAAACGTCACCTTTTTGGGATGGTGAAAACTTTCGTGACCCGATTTCAAAGGCGATGTTGGTGACCTTCAATGATCGGGGATAAAGTTTGGTTACGAATTGACCCATGCACCTGGTTTCTGAAATTTAACGAATGGATACCAAACATGATGCCATATTTGAAGCAGAGGAGAGACAAAGTATTGAAACCTTTAGTCATTTTTGGTATCAATTGGTCAAATTTTTGGTGTATGAATAGTACAAGTCGTGGCATATGTCCACTACCATGTTTAAGAGATACAAGGTGGGCCACTACTAGATATAAATGGACTTATACATGGCTAACTGGGTTTTCTTCACCCCGAAATCAGTGGAGTTACGGGCCCCTACCTATAGGTAACTATAGTATATAGCGAGGGGCCCACCTTAGTACTACCCACCTGCAAAGCTATACCTGAGATGTGTGGAATAAGACTCCCTTAAGTCAAGAGAGTACGTGACTGACGGCCTTCATTGTCTTAATTGGACTCAAAAAAACACATGGAAAAATGGAAGGCTCAGACAGTTCAGGTTGGTGAGTTTCTTTTTCTGCAAAATGTGGGAAAAACCCCACTGAACAGGGAACAATTTAAAAGGACAATTTGGTCTTCCAACCATCATTTTTGATTGGTGAGCTGTTAGTTTTGGGAGGAGGATCCTTCATGTTCCAACTTCCCGAAGGAATCATGGGATCTCAAGTCACTGATGGTTTGGATATCCAAAAACCTTGAGACATACACAGGACAAGAAATAGAGCGGTTAGCAACCCATGAAAGTGGCTAAGGGGTAAGGGCCCAATCATCCCTTGACATATTGTTGATGGAAGAAATCCTGCACCACCTGGGATGGTTAAAACCTTATAAATAATGGGATAATCATCGTCCTTGGTGGTGCAGGATTTTGTCCATCTTGCTGTACTTAATACAATGTGTAGAAAAGTATATAGGAAATTACAAAGCATGAGCGCTAGATCCCTAGGGATCGAATCACCTCCGGATTGCAAAGTATTTAGGTTCCATTGCCGTTCTCAGCAGGTGAGCCTATAGGGGATGAGAAGTTTCAAAGAAAAAACGACACCTTTCTTACATTCCATAATACGTGGTTGGTTAATGACGGGATTCTTATAATGATTCCAATATAGTCCGTATGTGACTGGGTAGTGCAATTTTTTTCCCGGGCATAGGCTAAACAACCAGGGGCTCTTTTTTTTTGGATTTCGAAAAAGAAAAGAACGCTGGAGCTTCATCATGAATAAACTTTTGTTTTTGATTCGATGATGTCCCCACTGAGACTCAGTTGGTGGGTAAAACCGTCGAACATCATCCCAAAAAGGGCACTTTGAATCACCAGGCAGGGGTTTTGATGGACTGGATGTGTTTAAACGAAGCCCAGATGTGCCGAATGGGACTGGAATATTTACTACATGTGGCTATAGATTTATCATCCATGTAGGTAAACCCTGGGCTTGCCCAAGTCGACCACTTAAAACAAATTAGGTCTTCAACAAAGACTAGTTTTCTTAGTGGGAAATTTTACTCATCCAAAATTGGGGACTATTATTTTGAGGCTTGGGCTCAAAGTGCCAAGTAGAGATTCATGGCTGATGTTTTGAAGAGTTGTCAAATTTGGAGGACGTCTGAAATGATTCAAATTAGTGTAGCTTTGCCTAATGGGCATGCTGAACTTCTCACACTTCCGCCTTCTTCCACGGTTCAAGATGTAAGGACAAAGGCCCAACGAGCCTTTGGGAAAAAGTGCCTCAGACTTGTCGCTGCCAAGAATCGAGTCCTGGTCGATCCTAACAAAACGTTAGAAGAAGCAGGGATGGAAGACGGAGAGTGCCTTACAGCTGTGGTACTTCAACCACAACTGGCAGCAACAAAAAGCGCCTTTGCCTTGTGGTGTCATGGAGCTAGCACAGTTGCTACCAGGGGTGATGCAAAGTATGGTGGTGACAGTTCGGGAGTTCGGTATCTGCTCAAGGGTGTGCAGCAGATTCAAGCCACTGATTCTGCCTTTGCTGCAATTTTGGAAGATGGATCCGTGGTGATTTGGGAGAAATCACTCGGTGGCGGTGACAGTTGGGCAGTTCGAGATCAGCTAAAGGGTGTGCAGCAGATTCAGGGCACAATTGGGGCATTTGCTGCGATTCTGGAAGATGGCCTGTGGGTTTGTTTGAAAAGAGGTCTTCCAAACAGCCTTCCTTTACCAAATAGTTGTCAAAAGCCTTCGCAAGTTTTTTTGGCAATGCCCATTTTCCTTTGCCTTGTTCTTTGGTAAGCACAAGCACGTGGCACACAGTCGGACAGGGGTTGAGTTTGCATGGGTTTCCAGAACTGGATAGGGTGTTTCCAGCGTCAGTCGATGTTTGATGTTGCGTCCGAAGGGCAATGATGGGGAGCTCCAAGTCGCAGGCACCGATGCATTTCCAGTCAAGGGCAAATTGGAGAATGCTATTAACCTCACCTTTGGTCACGAAAGAGTATTGAAGAAGTTGCAAGTCTTTTCCTTGGAGAAGTTGTTGCTCTTGGCATTTCTGTTCAAATGAGGTAGCTGAACTCAAGAAAGCCCAGGCAGTTCAAGATCAGCTAAAGGGTGTGCTGCAGATTCAAGCCGCACGAAGGGCGTTTACTGCCATTCTGGAAGATGGATCCGGCGTGACCTGGGTTCGTGCAGCTTCTGGTGGTGACAGTTCGGCATTTCAAGATCAGCTGGGTCTTGTTTAGTGCAGTTGTTTGGGCCGGGCTGTTGAAAAAAATGGGGCAGCTACAAGCGCAACCTGCGCATTTTTTTTCGAAGCATATCCCACACGGAAGTCACAGTTGATTTGCTTTCGACATCCTTATCGATGGTAGTGGTTTCAATATATTTCTCATGCAACTCTGACATCGTTTTGCCGATACTTAAGGAATCATTTGACGTTTCTTTTTTGGGATGACGACTTTCAAACAGGATTTCTACCCCCAAAATCCAAAAAGGAAAAAAATCGAGTCAGGCAAAAATTCAAAGAAGAGTCCCAGATGATTGAATTCGTGACCCCACTTGCTGGAGGTGGACCAAACTAGACCTTTATGAAGGGTCCCACGAAAAAAAAAAGAAAAAATGCTGGTACAGATGGGTCCGTTGACTCTTCCCGAAGTTTCTTCCCTATATTTACTGTAGGGAGAACCGTAGGCCTTCATTGTTTTTTTACAGCACTGAATAACGTGAATGGAGGCAAATGTTTTCGTTTCGCTCAAACTGTGAGATTTTTTCCAAATCACAATAACGGTTGACGTTGTTTCAGGGGATGTTCCCACTATTGTTCATTTTTATGTTGATACTAAGTTTTTTGGATAACAAGGGCCTCAACCCTCTTCACTGCTGGTGGTGCAAGTCTCTACCATAAGGCCCCCATTCACATGGCAGTTTGGTGTCACTGCTTGCACAGGTCTGTTTCTTTCTGGAACGGTCAGGTGAAAGATTTTCTTTAGCAGTTGAATTGCCTAAGTTCTCCCACCCTGTTGCAGTCTGTTTCACATTATGGGGAGATGCTAGGCTGAATCTAAGGTATTGTCCTTTGCATGCCGATCTGATTGTAAGTCTGGGTGAAATGGCTCCGGGGGATTCACTCCCAGGTTGTGAAGCAGGTACGGTATATAACGAACCTGTAACTCGGAAACAGAGAGGAATGCTTATGCACCATTTGTAATTCGTGGTATATTGCTCATCCTTCAACGCGGGCGCTTGAAAAACATACGGCTATGTCACAAGATCATTGACACTGAACTGGATGTTGAAAATACCATAGATGAACAAATCTGCTTTTGAGCAGCAACAGCCATGATACAGATCAATATATGGGTACACTATACAGTATACAGCATACAAGGTGTAAAAGCGTATTGCAAGGATTCAACAGCTGATACCCGTGGTAAGTGGATAGGAGGGCCCCCCAAATGCACATTAGCCAGTAACATCCCCAATAGATTCCCATCAAGGGGGTACCACTGCCTGGATATCAGTCTTTTCAGTTCACCTTGTGGACGGGCCAGGCTTTTGTCCTCCTTGGCCGAATCTGACGCTGGCTGCGGTGCTGCTGTGGCAGCGTTGATGGGGTGCCTTCCGGAGAAAGGATGGCCGGTTGTCTTTTCAGGGAGGGGTGCAAATGGTACAAAGAAGTCTTGGTCCCCTGGCGAGTTTCATTTTGAGCATGTAAGTGTCTAGAAAGAGCAGAGTTCCAGACCCTTGAGGGCAAGATCAAGTGGGGAATGATGGACAGAGACTAAGAGAAGAAACAAGCCCTCCAACATACATTTGACAAGCAAACTTGCTAATGTGCTTGCAATGTGAAGAACGATCCTGAACTTCCAAATTGCAGCCGGATGTTTTTTGAGGTTGGGGAGCCGTGGGTCGTAGGTAGTTGGTCTACAAATTCACCGATGAATTGATAGGTTAACCTCAAGGATGCGATGAAATCATCAAAGTCACCAGGCTTGCGATAGGCGATGCTGTCGGGGGTCCCTTGGAGGTGCCGTGTGGGCGCCGTTCCCCTGTCGTGAGAGATTCTCATCGGTTTTGCTATGCATAGATGGGTGGTAAATGCATACGTTTGCTAAGCAATGTGCACTAATTTCTTTGCAGTTAGGGGGCATCTGGGCATCTCAGCCAGTTGGGGCACCGTTGTATTCGTGTTTCTAGAAATGATGCCTGTGATCTTTATAGCGAGTCATGGACTTGCGGTTTTCAACATTTGGATTGGGGTTCCCAAATTCAGGAATCAACTGTAAGTCAAATGACTTAGCATTGTCGACCCAGGGTTTGTCAAGAGAAGCCATCGTTCCCTGTCGTGCCAACGGCCAACCATTTGGCGCTGCAGTTTCTACCTGTGAACGAGACTGATGTTGACGAGCACCTCGGTCTGAAGAAACCTGGTGGAGCTTGTTTGGTGGCCGCAGATATGATGCGATACATTGAAAGAAGCGTGCTTAAAACTTGGTTGAATAGTGTCACACAGATTTCTTTGTTGGATGTTTGTTTTCCTGGTTCACGATGTTCGGACTGGGAGTCGCAATGCAGGTTGGATATGACGCGGTGCCTTGGCAGTTGAGATCTTCCAGTGAGTCAGATCCATCTGGGGCTGGGGTGGCAAAGTGGAAAAATGAAAGAAATGTTGGTTCAAAAAGGCACTAGAAGGACCACCTAGCGGTTGCAAATTTGAAGTGGAGCAGGGCTCACTTAGTGAGATTGTAGAGCTGTCTGATTCTGATAGCTTGTGGTCATAAAGCAGCTATGGAAACCTGGAGACATATGACAGGGCCGCACTTGTAGACGTCGACTGGGTTATAAAGATTTGGGCCCTCCAAGTGAGCTGTCGTTGAAGCGAAGACACGAATCAGTCACGTTTCATTGAGTTTGGGTGACTGAATCAAATGTAGCGTCAACTTGCACTCTGAGGGAAGTATAGAGTCTATGTGGCAGTTGCGTAGAATATCCCAGTAGCTGGATAGTGAAACCTGTCATGTTCACCATTCAAGATATGGATGACTGGAGTTTTAGATTGGAGGACTCAAAAAGGTGGAGCATCCTGGATGTTGCAACCACAAATTTCCACCAAAAAGGGATGATTTGGAGATTATAACCACCATAACCAGTGGAAGCAGTTATGGAATCGGTCAGCAAAGCAGATGGCACATGAGCAGTGCAGCGCTTTGGCGTAATGCTTTGTACTTGGAAAGATCTCGACCATTTGCTTCCTTTCCAAGCGAACCATGCTCTGCTAGTAAATGCTAGTGATAAATGATAAATGCGAGTGCATGGTCCATGATTGACAGCTTGATCCAGAACCCGCTGCAGAGGCCCTGTGTGGTCCGCGGTCAACGCGATGGAGGCATGAAACGCGAAATGCTTGGGTGTGGGAGGTGGCACCGTGGATGTTGGGTGGGATCCAGGTGTATGGAGCCTTCAAACCAAACCAAAGTGAGTCGTGTCATCTATTTTGAGGGGACAAAAATTTATGGTAGCCGCCTTTTTTTTAAAGGAATTGTCACAGCTACCATGAATTGACATTAGGGACTCCTTCTTGAGTCGACCGGGAAAGCGGATTGCTGAGTTTCAGGCAAACAACTTGTTTTCAAAGTTCCCAACCCTTTTTATCAAGGCAAAGGTGGGCCCCAAGAAATACTCTCAAAGGCCTTGTGTGGAGATGTTTTGAAATCTATTTGCAATCCTGTCAGTACATGGCTTCTTGTAGGCAGAAGCAACGCTATTGGTCCACTGGACTGCTTGGTCTGAAACACAGAGTGAACCTTTGATCTGACTATATCTGGTTCATCATAACCAAAAAGGCAATCCGACCCCGATTGAATGCTGTGGCGTGTTTTGTCACACGAGGGCACGTCACAGCCCTATGTTCATAAAAATCCTCAAGCTTTTCGTGTAAAGGTATTTGGACGTGAAACATACCACTATTTGTCAGAAACTGCCTATTCTCGGTGTAATTCTGCCACAGTGTCAAATGTTAAAGCAGGGTGATGCTCACTAGTGGTCCCCATGGCGCCAGATGGACGTTTGATCTATCGACATGCGTGCCCCAGGGTGGAGCCATTGTGCTTGGGAGACACAACCTGAAACCTTCAACAGGTGTCAGTTCAGCTTGTTGGTGGCTCATTTAGAGTGCATTTTGGGGCTTTGAAGTCAATGCTATTGAGAACTTTGAGGGGGTACTTTTACAGGTGAAACCATCAAATCGCTACCTGAAGTTGCAACATTTTGACGGTGAACCCTGTTTAAAGGTCCTCAAATCCTTTTCTCCAGAAAAATCAACATTGTCCCCAAAAATGTCGTCCAAGGGAAAAACACCTTGTGATCCAAGTTTTCACCTGACCTGGATGGAGTCCACTTCATGACAAGAATGAACCGAAAGCTTGCCAATTCAAGTCCTCCAGATCTTTTGGGAGCAGGTACAATCGATTTCGTTTGAAGCCTGGACAATGGCTGCTGAGCTGATGATGATATTCGTCGTGGTGTTGTTTTTGCTGTTTTTTTTTCCAAGAATACTTTCTTTGATACCGGAATCTATCCCCAGGTCATAGTTTAGTTGGGACTTAACATAGGGTTGGTGGTTGTTGATCCGTTGATTTGGGTTGGATTTGGTTGGGGTTTGGTGTAGAGGTTTTCAGAGCAACATGGGTGGAGTGTTTGGATCTGTTGTTTGTACGCTCCGAAGCTGAGGACAGATGACACCAGCATGGCCTTATGTTTGGGAAGCCCAGGTTGTTGAAGCATATGACAAGGATGCGTTCCATGTCACACTTCCAGGACAAGTGGAAAGCACCCTGAAAACAATTCAAGCCATAGACTGGCCGCAACTCTTCATGTAATCTCCTGCATGTTGGAAAATGACTGGAAGCATGTCCACCAGTGCATTCTGACCGTATGCCGTCACTCTCATCCCTACCAGGGCCCCTTGCTGGCTTCTTCCCACCTGGAACGAACATAGCCATGCTACCAGGATCAGGTTTCCTGCAGTTTGTGTGTCCACTTGCATTGCTACCCTTTGGTTGAGTTGCTCTGTTTGCACTTTCTGTCAGCCTGCGGTTTGTTGTGGTTGCCACTACTGCAAAAGCTTAGATTTTGTCGCGCGGTGTGGCGGTTGACTGGGATTAAAGGTGGTGGGTGGCAGTGTTGCTGTGGCTCTTGGTCTGATTGACATGGCCACCATGGGCGACCATCGAGCTTTGCTGCCTCATGTTTTGGCATTGGTTCACTGCCGTGCAGATGGACGCAGCACACTAGTGACATCTAGTGACAGAGGGGCCCGAAACCCGAAACCCAAAGCTGCTCCAGCCTCCGATTTTGCATGGAGGTTTGGCCGATTCCTTGTTGGTGAAGAATTGTTGGGATCCCCAGAGTAGCAGGAGAGTTCAGTTGTTTCCTTGGGAAGCTATTTTTGCAGAGGCTGCAATTCCAAAGTTGTGATGCTGCAGGTTTCTGTAGGAGCTTGTGTGGGAGAGGATGAGATGAGGGATGATGTGGGATGACCAATGATCACTCGAGACATTATCCTTAAAATTCTTGTTTTTCATTATAAGAGTGTGAGTTCACGTAAGTTCTTTGTTTGAAAGCTTAGATTTGTTGCAAACTTATGTAAGCACCTGGAACTGAAACGTGTCATGTTCCGGGCTCCTCGGTCCGGGCAATGTCATAATTTTTAATGTATGAGATCGTCATACCTCTCAAGCAGGGTAAGCATCCCTGAGGCTTTAAGATTAACTCTGGCATGAATGAATCTCGTTGTGACGACTCGTTTACTCCGACAAGACTCCAAAAAGAAGGGGTTGCCATTTGCAAGTGATAGATTGAAACTCAACCCGGATGCTCTAGCATCATGTGCTTGGCACGAACACTTGACACAGCACAGCACCTTGGTTTGCATTGTAGCTTGCTCAGCTACTGCAGCTGTACAATACTTGCCAATGGCAGGGGGCAAATTTGTGAAGAATTGTTTCGTTCTTGGTTCTTTCTTTTTGTTGTTTCCCAAAATACCTTTGTTACCTCCTAAGAGGCGACTTGCCATAGAAGAACAAGGCGGTTTCCAACCCTACATCGTAGGAGCTCTGTTTTCAACTGGGGCCAAACATGGAAAGGGCTCCGTTTTTTTGGAAAAGCGGAATGAGTGCAAAACCACCTCACAACGCAGTTTGTTGTTGAAATATGTTGAGGTCCGATTCATTTCGGGATAAGACCTGGGATCCTGCCTCCAAAGTCTAGGGATCAACGACTAACCGCTTGGTTTAGTAGAGAGTTTCTACCCTAGCAGAATACCTTGGTGGTTGAATCGGAGAGCCCAAAGCTCTTAGAACTCTTAGAGGATGGAGTTGTACTATCACTTGTAACCGGACTGGTAGGCTGTGGCTCAGGTTATGATGGTAGCGACGTGCGCGTGCGTTGGCACATGTGGTCATTGGCCCCAGAATGGCGAACATCTGCACGGGGGGTGACAGGCCGTGGGCACAAGCGGTGTAAGGCACTGAATATTATCCCAATGTAGTATACAAGCATAGATTTTTGGAGGAATTAGGAAGCTTTCTTGCTCACTAGGCGTGAATGCCAGGTTCATGCCATTTCACAGTAGGTGTTTGTGAAGACATTGAGATCCAGCGATATCACCAACCGTTTCAGGCACTGTCAGATTCCTTTCAACGGAAACAACAAGAGCTAAAAGAGAGGTGCAAGGACTTTGGATTCCTTACCAAACTGTTTTGCATTCCACACAACTGCAAAATGCCACTGGATCGCTACCAGTTTTTTTCCTATGCAATATTGGTTGGGTAAACCTTTATCTGAATCATTCCCTTTATTTGTATTGCCAGGTAGGTTTTACACACCGCCCAACTCACGAACCTAATTGTTATGGGCTTTATTCAGCTTACAGCTTGCTGAATGATACTTCACACGGCCTTGAGGTGGTTTCACGGATACTGCAACGCTTTCAGATACGACGAACGGCGTCACGGCCGGTCGTTTGTGATCCCAAAGGAGAAGGTTCTTGGAGGTAAGTAGGGAAGAAATAAATCAATGGTTGGTGCCTGACGTTGAGGCATTACCCATTGTATTGATTGTCACTATTTTCGGAAAGACTTGAGTCCCCATTTGCTCATTCTTACATCTTAACACCTGTGTTGGCTTCAAAAGTGGGTTTTGCGAGTTTCTTAGACTCCTTGGTTTTGGTGCAAAGGAGGGAAATAGATTTTGATAGATTTTTGGGTGAATCATGTTCTTCGATCTCTATTCATGAATAAAGGCCTGCTTCCAGCAGCGAATCCTGTAGTGTGTGGCCTTCAACATTGACAATCTTTTTATGATTGACGTAATGTACAGTAGTTTCCTCTTTCAATAGACGACTTCTAGTCAAACCCTCAGCCTTTTGCGAAAGACTGTTTAGAACAATTAGAAGTAAATTCAGCGTGGAACGCCAAAGATTTGGTAGATGTTTTCCTCTTTCCAGGTGGCAACTTTCCAGGTGTGACCGTTGAGTTTCTTGAGGGCAAAGGATCCCATTCCGCACATTTCTCTTCTGAAAGATTCTAAAAACTACCTTTCCTTTCAGGATTAAATCCATCCAAAGACTCTTTGACCAACCCTTCACCTGAGGTCGGTAGGTCTGGGTGGTAACGTGGCCAAGTCCTTGGTCTGGAGTCTCAGCGAAGGAGACGGAATAGTCACCTAAGAGGTCTCAGACTGCTCGAGTTTTTTGGTAACCTTGCTTTCTGACCGGATATAGGCTATACTTGGAGGTGCTAGCAGAAGTAAGACACACTTCTATAACTTCATAGTTGTACTTAGAACTCTCAGGCACAAGTGATTGCTCGCATCAGTCTGGGCATACCAATATATGTTGCACCAGTTGCACCAATGTTTCCCCGTGCACACCGCGAGCTCAGGCCGACGTCGAGGGCCATGCGCAGCATGGCGGAGTCGAAAAGGTGCCGCCGATTTATGGCTCCGTGGCCAACGATGCAGGCGACCGATCCCGTCGGGCTGTTTGCTGCAAGACACTGTTGGTGAGGAGCTTGCGAAAGGCAAAGAAAACTCCAAAACAGATTTCCAAACATTTGGGTGGATACGTTGCACCAACATTTGGGTGCAGTTGTACATCTTGCAGTGGTGCAAGTACAGGTTTCTGGGAGACCTTGACCTGAGACCAAGACATCGGGAATTCGCTCCCAGGCAATGGCTCCATCATGCGCCTGGCACCGGTGGCCATCGCATACTGTGGGCAAGTTGAAGAGGCCGCATATTGTGACATGTTGCTTATAAGCATCTAAGGAAGTGGATAAGTGATCAGATTTTCTGATCTCCATTTTATGGTATCCTTTTTGTTGGTGATCAGTGGTGATACTCCTTGAAAATAATAGAAAAAATAATCATCTGTACAAGGTGGGCCCCTATCAGTTATAAATGGGGTTATAACAGCAAGAGCACACTCCTCCCAACTTCATACACCAGTCCCGCTCGCCCACCATACATATCACAAAAAAAATAAACACATTTTTTCCAAAAAATATTTCCAAAATTTCAAAAATAAATTCTAGGATAAATTTTATTCAAAAATATCCTAGAAATTATTGTTCAATATCATCACAGATTGCTTACAAATTTTTATTATGCTTCTTTGTTAAAATGTGTTTTGCCAAATTGCACTTTCTAACTGTACATTTGCAAACTTCACATTCTATTTCAATTTGACTATATGCCTTCCTGTAATCTTTTCTGTCGTCCTTATGTTCTTCATAATATTTTTCAAAATATTCAAGTCTTTTCTCTCTATGTCGTTGATGCTTCTCTTTCTCCTTATCCAAGCATCTCATACAATATTTCCTATCTTCATAAAACAAATCAGCATCCTTTGTGGAATTACACCTTTTACAGTATCTTTTCTCCATATTATATATACTAGTCATCCCTTTAAGTATATACATACCCAAGTGGTGTATGAAATGGGGGCGTCAGCCTCATAGAAAAATCACATCAATAGATTTATCATAAATTTATGCAGTATTATGCAGGTGAAGTGAGGATAG
>DF245088.1:0-14595 GCA_000507305.1 Breviolum minutum Mf 1.05b.01 | reverse complement strand
AAGAAGGAGAAGAAGAAGGAGAAGAAGAAGAATAATAAGAATAATAATAATAATATGATGATGATGATGATGATGATGATGATGATGATGATGATGATGATGATGATGATGATGATGATGATGATGATGATGATGACGATGATGATGATGATGATGATGATGATGATGATGGTGATGCGGATGATGTGGATGTGATGATGATGGTGATGATGATGATGATAATGATGATGATGATGATGAGGAGGAGGAGGAGGATCAGGAGGAGGACAAGGACAATGGCAGCGATGACAATGGTGATCATGTTGATGATGATGTGGATGATGATGTAATCGACTAACAAAATGGAGAGCCTGTGGTAAGACTGGACCTATAATACGCATGTGCTACTCCACATCATGAGTGGGTCTCTTGCTGTGTCCTTTTTGTTTTTTCTCTTTCCCAGACCCTTGAACACTCAAACTCAAACAGTCTCAAATGCACCAGACCCAGACAAATCCAGCCCCAGGTAGGGAGTTGTGCTAAGAACATCTAAAAACACGGTCTTTGGGAAGGTTCGATTCCCAAGCAAGGCATGACTTTCTACACCTACATTATCTAGCGCTTCAGTTGTGTTTTGGTTTCCGGTTTGGAATTCGATCGGGATGTGTGCAAGTGTGCGGTCGAAACTCGAGAAAATTCATCAACTCATGACGCCGAGGTATCGATTGCTGCAACCCTTTCGAACCCAAAGTCTTCATGTGTGGTGAACCCAACGATGACGAGGTCCTCATCGTTGTTATACATACCCGTCAACGGATTCTCTGAATGACCATGCCAGGATGTTCAGTATTTGCTTCTAAGTCCTGAGTCAAGTCTTCAGTCTTTGATGAAGTTCATGGAAACACCATGTCACTGAAAGAGCATGTCGAAGAGTTCATGATGTTCCATCCCTTCCTTTTTCGCTCCACAAAAACCATCAAACACCTACAACTTTACAACAAGAACAACCACAACTACAACCCCACGACCCACAACCACCTTGGGCCGCCTATTTGGTCGTTGCCAGGCCCGAGGTGGTCTTCGCTTGACACAGACGAATCTCATTCCATATTTCAGGCCCGGCCCAGATTGCGGTATCCTACCTTCAGTAGCTTTTGGGATGGGTTTGTTGGGGCGTTTTGTAACATTTGATGAGGTTTTTCTGAAAATCCCACTTTTGGAAATCTGAAGCTAGACCTGTGGATTCACCTTTTTGGCTGCCCCACTCACCACCCACCACCCACAACGTGTGAGGAAAGCCATCCAACAAGCGCAGGAGGAGTGCTGCTTTTCATAGAACCTGATGTGTTGCAGTCTCCCCTTAACTCAGCTTCAGCCAAGCGACCTTGCAGGAATACCAAATCAGAGCAGGAGAGAATCTGGTTTTTCTTCACTGGACTGGAGTGCGAAGTCTCAGGTTTTGAAGATCTGTCGAAAGGGTCAGGATTCTCTTCTGTATCTATTTGTGCATCGTATTAGGGAGACAGGTTTGGCCCTTTGACGTGGGAGACATGTTTGGCCCTTTGACAGGACGATCGACTATTGGTCAAAGTAGTAGACATGGATATCACTAGCTGCTAGCTGCTAGCTTCTTCCAACTGACCGAACTTATTCAACAGAAATGGAGCTCACGTAGGCCGCAGGCCAGTAAATCACCCCTCAACAGAATTCAACAGATATCGACTTGTGAGTCGATCTTTGTCTCTAGTGGAACCTGGAAACTGAGGATCCTGTGGCCAAGATCAACCAAAAAGCCGTTGTTGGATGGGCCAATTTCCGACTGGCAGTGGTAGTCAGAGTCCTCAATTCCTCATGAAACTTCGAGTGGAGTCAAACCACCAAAGAACGGTTGATTGGGTGCAAGGGGTGGATAAATGGATGTTTGGATGCGTGTATTTTCTTTTTCCTTTTTGTTTGTTTTCACAAGTTGTGCCCAGGAGATTTGGTGTGAAGCCAAACATGAGTGAAAGTGGATGGTGGATAATAGATGATGATAGGGGATGTTGAGTGCCGGAAGATTTTTGTCAGCCAAGGCCTACCTTGTGTTGTCTCTTGTTCTTGTGTGTCTTGGCTCAATCGTGCGGGGATGTGGGGGGGGGTACTGCTCAGCGTGACACATCTGGGGTGAAATGACTCCATACGAAATATTTTTTAATAGGTTGCGTTGTCAGTCCTGCAGTTTGGATTTCTGATGGTTTCTACTGCAATCAGATTTGGTAGGTATTGACAATTGATATGTTCCTTTTGCACTCTCGGGATCAATGTCTCACAGAAACTCAAAGAAACTCCTTGCCGGTCCAAGGCTGTTGGAGGTTGGACATCAAAAGTTTAGCTGAGGAGATGTAGAGGCCATGATTCATTAGCCAAACCACCCAAAACGTTTTAAAGTGCATTTAAAGAAAAGCTGACAGAGGAATGATTTATATGACATATGATTCTATCAGATTGTTTGCAATGCCTTAACAAATATAACACCACGTGTAGAGTGACTGACCGAGAGCTTAATTTGAACTTCAAGTTGCAGTTTCACAGCAAGTGCTTTAGACTTGAGCAGAAGAAAAGACACTCTTGGACTGCCCGGTTTGCTGGATTGCTGAGACCTGCTATAGGTATCGGAGACTTTCACTCTTTTTGTACACTGTCCAAAGTGGAAAGTGACATTTTTCAATCCGGGTTCATCACCCCGAAAAGCGAGTGGTGACAGCAGGCACACCAACTTACCATTTGGGAGGCTGTTTTTTCTCCGATCATGAATCCTAATGCATTACCCAGACATGGAAATAGCGGCCAATGATTTTTGCACCACCTTTGCTTCATGACCTTCACGTTATTCCACCAAATTGCTGGCAATTCTGAAGTGAGTCTTCCAGACAAGTTCATTTAGTGATGTCATACAGTTGTCATACTTGGCTTCGCGATTTTGATTTAGCAGCAGGCCGCCATTGGTAGCTCCTTGGTAGCTTTCCTGAGATTTCCAGGAGTGGATGTGTTTTCTGCTTGGCTCAGATGGGTGGAAGATGGTGTGTTGGTGAATCCAACCATGCCGCTGGGCACCTCAGACAAAGCTTTGGCCCACTCCAAGTGAAAA
This sequence comes from Breviolum minutum Mf 1.05b.01, assembly GCA_000507305.1. Lineage (NCBI taxonomy): Eukaryota > Dinophyceae > Suessiales > Symbiodiniaceae > Breviolum > Breviolum minutum. Next base: position 11,489 of record DF245088.1, on the reverse strand, counting down.
TTTCATGTGCCTTTTTTGATCCCCTGAAAGTGGTGAAAGAATGTGAGAGATGTAAATGTACGAAAGGATTTGTCCAACAATGCTCTACGTCCTAGGATCCAAAGAACCAAAGGCACACATTTCACATCATCCCCCCATCTCGACAGCACAGATGAATGACCACCAAGGTGTTGTGGAGGGTGTTGTAGTAGTGGAGCCTTCGAGCCCGAGGTGTTTGAGGGGTGTGGAAACGGATTCGTCTCAAAGACAACTGACATATTGACATACAATCTGGAAATCACTCACCTGGTGAGGATATATATATACATATATGCAATTATTACTTATATATGGATTTATGATATATTCGAAGCTGAGATGATAATGACGTTTTTTTTTTGTGACAAGCGCTGTTCTAAATTAAGTAGATTACCGTATAGTATATAATTACATATACGCGCAATAGAGTTCAATAGCTCATGATGTTGTAGTTCAAAGTGATGCCAGAGCCAGAGGGGAATAAGGACCAAAAGGAACCGAACATTTTTGAGTTCCTGAGTTTATGAGGTGAACAATGACTGACTGAATGAGTCTGGTTCTTCGTTGGCTGTGTGGTTCCAGGTTTCATTGATTGTGTTACCAATGATGTGCTGTAGATTGTATCCTGCCACTTCACTTCATTTTCTGGGAAATCACTATGGCTGAATATAGTTAAACGTCTTTTGTCATCCTCCTTGGAGTTGGAAAAGTTGTGGTTCCAAACCACACATGATAATTTAACATGTTGAATATCGAGTTTGCAAATGCCTCCTAAGACCATAACAATCACCAGACTTGGAAGATGATCACCCAGACGTCCAAGAGTGCACAATTTTTTGCCCCATCATGTACTATATAACTATGTACCATGACTTGGCATGTGCATGCAGATGGAACATAGGTTCATATGCCGCTCGTAGCTTGTGGCTCAAGTCACCTGGTGGTTCTAGTGCGGACCAATCAGGGTGGCCAGCGTGAGGTGGGGATAACCTCAGTAAAAACCCCAAATGGATCATCCACTTGTGGAGGAGTTACGAGAGAGCTTCGTCCATGGTGGATTTACGGAGGAGGATTGGGAGGACCAGGTGAACAGGCCGAATCTTCCTGATTGGTCCATCCGTTGGTCTGGTGTGACCTCGGAGGACTACCCAGAGAAGTTAAACGAGTTGGCTCGGTACTACTTCAAGCCCCGTACTTTCGTTGAGGTGGAAGTCAGAGACACGGATGCCAATACAGCTGTGGGTAAGGCGGTCCTACAGCTGAAAGAGATCAAAAGCCCTAGTCAAAATCAGTGGACGGCAAAGGTCAACTTCATAGGAAGCAATCTGGCCAGTTTTGTGGACTGGGGGGTCCTTCATTTCGATGACTTGCAGGACTTCGAAGTACATTTCTGCAAGAAGGCGGATTGCACTGCAAAGCCCAGGGCCAAGACCATGGGATACTTCCATGTGGAGAGATTGAGGCTTCTCCCTTTGAGAGAAGCGATGAAGTTGGACTACGGCAAGGATGAGGTCCTCAGTGCCTTCTCTGACTTTCTCCAGGATCTTATGAATGAGGCTATGGTGCAAGCCGATCAGGGACTGGGTGACGAGGAGGATCGTAAGAAGGATGATCTTGGAGCCGAAGCAGGCCTGGGAAGGCCTGGTGAGGGGGCTGGTGTGCCTGCCAGAGGAGCTGTCGTGGAAGGTACCACACCCAAGTTTGGTCGTGGCCCTGAAAAGGCAAAGCCGTGAAGAAGGGTCGTGGTGAGGAGACAAGGCAGCCAGGGAAGCTGCCAAGGAGGCTGCAAAGGCCCTGAACACGGGGCACCCTCAGTTGGTGCTTCAACCTCGAAAGGATGAGCCTCCTCCCAAGGTCAACTTTCAGAAGAGGACAACTTTTTGGACGAGATCTCGAACCAACCTACCAGCCCGGGACGTGGTAGAAGCAGGTCTGAGCACTCCCCTAGAGGTAGGGAGCAGGGCCAACAGAAGAGGTCTGGAGACAGGCGTGGCCGAGATGAAGACCGGGGAGGTGGTGACAAAAGGAAGAAGCGTGATAGGTCATCATCATCTCGAAAGGGTCGCAACCAGTTAGGGCTGAATTGGTGATCCCGGTGGCGAAGGACAAGCAGAGGAAGAGACGCAGGCAAGACCCTGACCCAAGTGATGACCCTTCTAGCCATGGGGGGGGCAAGAAGGGAAAGAAAGACAGAAAGCGAAGTGAAGATGATAAGAAGAAAAGGAGGAGTAAAAGAAAAGATGGAAGGAGGAGAAGGAAGAAGGACAGTAGATCATCTTCCTCCGGCTCAGATTCATCTAGTGAGGTGGATCTGTATGGCAAAGACTCCCAAAAGTATGAGGCCTTGATGGAGAAATCTAGACGTCATCCAGGCAAGCTACTGCGGAGTGGCTTGGAGCAGATGTCGAGGTTTTTGGCCCAGCGTGTGGGAGAAGGGGCCGTGGCTGAGAGCTGGAGGGACCAAAAGGTAAGTGCTTACCTAAATCAGGTCCTTTTTACCCAGCATCCACCATCGGTGATTGGGCTCCGCAATGCAAGGGAGCTCACCACCCTGTCCATGGCATTGGACTTGCTGATGGAGCAGAAGTTCCCCGAACTGGGGGACTTATTAATGCAACGGATGAAGGCAGTGGAAGTTTCCCTCACGGAGGGGTGGTCCGTAGCAAATCACCAAGAACTCATCCCAGCTCCCAAAGCTTCGTTGACGACGGAGCAGGAGAGATCCTTTGCAGCAAGGCAGGTGGTGCAAAGGAGAAGGCTTGAGGACGTGGTGAGCCCTCGCAAAAAGCAGGGCTAGGATGGAGGCGGCCTGACAGGGAACCGGGGAGATTCCAGTCAGGTGACGCCACCCCAAAAAGCCTCATCTCCTCGAAGGTCAGCCTTGAAAGTGACGTTCTCAAAGGAAGTTGGAACGGTGAGAGCTCCTTCTCCTGGGGTGGAGAAGAAAGTGAACCTGGGGCAGCAGGCTCCGGTTACTCCTCCAAAGGCTGGCCCGCCAAAGGAAAAGGAGGACGAACAGTTGGAGAAGACCCCAAGATCTCCGAGCCCAAAGCCGAAGAAGGTGTTGAAAAGCCCTCCTCCTACAGGCATCACGTCTTCCTCCAGCACAACTCCAGAGCCTGCAAAAAGCGACACCTCTGGGGAGAGGGAGAAGCAGAGATCCAGGACCCCGCTCCGACGGAAGGGGTTTGGCACCAAACAGAGGAAGCAGTTCGCCAGGAAGTACGGTCCAGAGGAGGCCGAAAGGAAGCAAAAGGACGATGGCGAGGAAGGCTCAAAAGATGGAGACAGAAGGGGCTCCGAAAGGAAAGGCAAATCGAAGGAGAAAGGAAAAGGAAAGAAAGGACCCCAGAAGGGGAAAGGAAAAGGAAAAGCGAAAGGAAAAGGCAAGAGGAGAAACAAGGTAGGTGACAAGGCCTAAGGGCCTGTGAGGGTGTTCCTCTCCATCTCCTGGGGCACACAAGGAGATTAATACGTGGACTGGTGAGTTCACAAAGTGCCATGGGTTCCTCGCTGAGGGGACTTATGCACTCACCGTTGAGCGAAAAGGGATGCAAAAGGTCTGGTAATGATTTCTATCCCTTGCTCATGCCAGAGAAGTGGAGAGGAGCACTGAGGCATTTTGCCTGTGAGAGCAGTTGGAAAGAAGCAAAGGTTACAACATTCATTGGTGAGGGGTCAAGGAACAAACAAGGATGGGCCATGCTTCAAGAGGCCTGGAGTGGCCTCATGTTGATTGGGCTTAACACGAGCCTAGGTCACTGTACAGAGACCGGAGTCGCACGAGGACCGCTGCAAAAAGGAGTGCTGGACCGACTGTTTCGTGACGCTGTGTCGTTTGTTGAAGGTGATGGACTAAGTAAAGAGGTTGTTAGGAGGCCCGAGGTTTCGTGGAGTCGTAGGATTGGAGACATGTCTATCTTGTATGGTGGTGAGATTGTTGAAAAAGCTGAGAAGCTTATGGAGGCAAATTGAACCAGGTCTTCCGCCACCAGGTAAGGGTGGTATTCTTGATGCTAGGGAATTTTGCGACCCCTGGGTGAGGAGTCATCTTGATGATGCAGAATTAAGTAGAATGAGTGATGAAGATGTTGTTTCCCCCCTTCCTTATGCCACTGTTAGGGCTTCGGACGCAGAATGGGGGGTCATAGCAGCAGAGATGGTTAAGCGTGGGGTCGCAAGAGTTATGGCTCCAGAGGACATTGCAACATACAAACAACAGAAGATATTGAATGGTGCATTCGGAGTGATAAAGCCTAACAAATGGGTAGGATCCCCATCAGACAATGTACCGGTACTTAGGCTTATTATGGACTTTAGAGCAGCAAATGCAGTCCATAGAATGCTACCTGGAGGGGTCAGCTCATTGGTGGGGGCTGCGNGGAAATGGATGCAGATTGTACTCGGAAAGTTTGTACACCTCTTTTCACATTTGTGGAGCATGGTTGGAAGAGGATCCAATCTTTTTCACACGGAGGACCACTTAGCCCGCATGAAACAGATGAGCTGTTCAGACTCTGCATGGCACTGCATGATGCTTCCCTTGTGCTATACGGCTCAGAGCAAGTGTGGCCACCAAGGTCACCTGCTCGGATGCCTCAGAGTTTGGCGGAGGCATTTGCATCAGCAGTGGAGTGACGAGCCTGGGGAGGCTTCGCAACCCCGAAGGGGATTTGGACTCTGATGCGTCGGCACAGTTCTTCACTATTGAATGGTTTGCAGGAATTGGTGGGATGAGTCGTAGCCTGGAGCGGCTAGGGCTTAGAACCCATCAAACAGTGGTGTGTGAGAACGATGAGAACTGCCTGAAGATTTGAGCTCTGGAAGGCAGCATTTTGCCGATGAGCGTAGCGGCCTTTTCTTTGAATTGGTTAGGGTCATGAAGCTGGTGAGACTGGAGGCCCACAGGAGGAACATGTGGCACTGGGGCTTTGTTGAGAACGTAGTGTGTGACGAGTCCGACCAAAAAGTATTCAGAGACGAGACTGGATGGGAACAATGGTTGGTGTGCAGCGGATCCATGTCTACGGTTAGAAGGCCACGCTTTTACTGGGTCTCAAGTGACCTGGACAACTCTTTCTTTGCCTCAGTGGAAACAGGGCCAAACTACAAGGTGGCAAGGATGGTCGGCCCACTGGAAGATCTCTGCCTGGCTGGGAGTGGATAGGAAAAGATAGTGGGGTCAGCCTGCCCACTTTCACCCGATCAATTCCGAGGTGGAAACCACCTGCATCCCCAGCTGGGCTGAATCACACTGATCCTTCGTCTGTGATCAGGTGGCAGGAGGACTGGTTCAGATTCCCTCCTTATACTTACAAGCCTGAATTCTCTATGACTAATGGAGTACAACTACGAGTGGCATGTGGGGCCGAAAGAGAAGTACTCATGGGCTTCAGTCCTGGCCACACAGCTGGAAAGCGAGGAAAAGGCTTTTCAGAAGATGTTAGGTGTTCCATGGTGGGGAACTCCTTTCATACAGGGGTAGTAGCTGTGTTGCTACAAGCTGGGTTGTCCGGACGCTTTCCCGCACTACGGGCCCTGACCTTGCAGAGATTGGTGGACTCTTTACATGCAGAAATTCGGGCTTCACAAAGGGAACAATTCACGGGGCATCTGTCACACCCCAAATGCGAGTCAGATGAGGATTACTTGGAAAGGTTGGAACAGCAGTGTGATGCCCTCAGTGACGATACTTGCCTAGTGGATGCAAAAAGACAGACAGTCGTGGAGCTACTACGTCACACGTCCTATAGGGGGACTGACGTGCATGTGGACACCATGCAATTCTTCAGGCCAGACCGGCTCCCAAGGACCAGCATAGATGCCAGAAAGTGGAAATGGAAAATAGCAAAAGGATGGAAGTGGAAGTTTCCCAATCACATAAATGTACTGGAGATGGAAGCCCTACTTAAAACAATCCAATGGCGTGCAAAATCATTGAACTTGTTTGACCGACGTTTCCTGCACCTGGTAGATTCTCAAGTAGTCCTGGGGGTGGCTGCAAAAGGTCGAACATCAAGTCGTCGTCTGTCCAAGTCGTTGCATCGTTATAACCTCTGGGTGCTTGCGTGTCACTGCTACCCAATCATTGGATGGGTTGCTACCCATCTGAATCCGTCAGATGAACCATCACGATGGTACGCGCCGCTATCATTAGTGGTTTGACACGTGAGCAGCGCCAGAGGTTACGACGAACACTGGGACGACTTGAGACGAATCTGGTACGCAAAAGTACTTTGGATAGATATGCACGCACGTTCAATGAATTTTCTGAATACATGCAACAAATTTATACCACATGGCCAACTTCAGCTCCGGAATTTGACAAAGTGGTAAGTGAGTACCTTGAGGTACTTTGGGATGCTGGAGAAACCAAATCTTCAGCTGCTTACACCCTGGCTTCAATCCACTATTTTCTGCCGCAGCTGAAACACCAACTCCCAAGGAGTTGGAAATTGAAAGCAATATGGGATAAGCTTGAGCTCCCTTGCCAAGCTGTTCCTTTGGATCCCACCACTCTCTTCGCTTTGGTGGGGTACTTCCACAAGAAGCAAGATCAGGCCATGGGGCTGGCCTGTATCCTTGGTTTCAACGCAATGTCCTTGATCTTCGGGTAGAAAATTGCCACTTTACCCCCTCAGGGGCAGTTTTACACCTTCAAAATACGAAAGGGGGTCAGCGACGATTAATCCAAGAGGAAACCGTAATCATTGAAGATCACCTCACCCTGTGGGCGCTGGGTCAGCTTTGCACCAACAAATGCCCTGGAGATTTTCTAGTGGGAATTTCTCCCTCAGTCTTTCGAACAAGGTGGAATCAGATGAAGCAACACCTGAACATCGCTAGCTATCGCTATTTGCCTTATAGTTTAAGGCGTGGTGGTGCAACCTTGGTTCTTCCACCATACTGGCTCTTTTAGTCTTACAATGGTTCGAGGTCGCTGGCAACATCTTAAAACCTGCAAGCTGTACCTTAGTGAGGCACAGACTGCTCTAACTTCCCTCAGCCTCCCGCCCTCTGTTCTCCGGGAAATTCACCGTCTTCCTGATTACATCCGGCCCCATCTTCTTAGATGGGCCAAGCAGGGGCGCGTGAATGGATGACCTCTTTTGGAAAGAGGAAGGACTTAATTTGGATTGGGTCCACATCCATTGAGGGATATGACCTGGTGTGGTCAGGGTCTGGATGTGACCTTTGAAGGGCTTGGGTGCCCTCTTTAGCTTTCTGAGAGGCTAGAAAGTTTCACCTAACACCTGGTGAGTGCTAGTAAAAAGAATGCGCAAGTGGACCGAGTGAGCAGCTGCATATATATATATATACACAGGTATATACACTCCCAAATCCAATGGGCCAAACAATTCCCAGCTACAATCACTCACTGCGGGATTCTGCAGCTGAAAACGTCAGAGTCCTGATCGTGCTGGTGATTCTTCCCAAGTCTTCTTTGTTGTCATTTTCTGCCAAGTGTTTTGCACATCATGGTCGCTCTGATTCTTTGTGCTTCTTTTAAAGTAGTGTTGTCACTTCTATGATTGAACATGAGGCTTCCCCAGTTTACTCCAAAACCTACCAGGCCTCACTGGTGGAGTTAAATTTAGTTGAGGCAGGGATCGGTGGAAAGGGATGACAGGGGACGACATGGGATCTGGTTTCTGTGCTTTTATTGGGATCAAACATGAAAGGGCATTTCATTTTGCTATGCAAAGACTCAAAGTGTTGGACACAAGCCACTTACACCTCTGGAGCGTGTTTTTCGGTCAGTTTTGCAAGCTTCGTCTGAGGCTATAGATTTGGATGATGCTTACATTTCCGTTTTCACCTGGTTCCCACAATGTTTCTTCAAAAACTTCCGCCCAAAATCAGGATGATCTGCCAACTCCCCAAAACGTGTTGAGATGTTGGGTCATCATCTATGGGCTACATTTGGCTACCCTTTACCCAGGTGATTCGTGATTCACCAGGTTGCCAACCTCCCCACTCTCCAGGCACAAGAGAACAGCCTAAGGCTGGCGGTACGTTGGAGAGCTCAAATGTCGTCGCACCGAAGAGAAGGATTCTTTTTCCGTTCTGGATTTACCATGAAATAGATAGGAATGGTATGATTTTGTTGCCTCGCAGGGGCGTGTTGGATGTCTTCTCACTTTGAGAAAATGGGTAGCATTTCGTATGTCACAATTCAACAAGAGAAATTTGGGTGCAATTGCTTGGCACAACAGTCGATATATACATATATATATATATAGACATAGAGGATCATAAAGTTTATACTTCACTTTGGTACTCTCATTTGGATCTCTATTAGCCAGTAACACAGGGATGTGCTTCAGCAAGTTTTGCGTTGACACCTCCCCAGGTCTCCCGAGATGTGCCTTTTACCCAGCGCCTGTGCGGCGTAAGGGAGAGATTCAGTTGGAACCTGAGGCACACCAAACTTCCTAATTGGAAAGACAAACAGTTTCATCGGTTTGATTTTAAGACTCCAAGCCGTCAGGGCTTGAATCAGCAGATGAAGTGCTTGAAATGATTCAAGTCAAAGACCTAAACATGACCAAACTTGATCACATGGCCAATGAAACAATTGAAATAGATTCTGGGTTGAAATACCAGACTCGAACAGCAAGGCAGATTTCATGGAAGTGAACAGGACTCCAACTGCTATGAGATAGTACTGTATATTATATATATAAATCTCTTTAGATAGGCGGGCTTGTTAATCCTTATGTTTTTGTAGACGTAATCAGTGTAATTTGCATTTATGAAGACATCCATTTGCCGCAGCTGCTAAACACCAAGGCTTTGGGTGACAACCTTTGGCGGTCCAGATTGTGATATTGTGGGCCCAAAGAAGGACTCTGAACTCTGTAGTTTTCTTGTCGGTGTCATCTTGTTTTACCTTTCTGATTTTAGTGGAGAAAAGCAAAGAGGTCAAGAAGAAGAAGAAGAAGAAGAAGAAGAAGAAGAAGAAGAAGAAGAAGAAGAAGAAGAAGACGAAGAAAAAGACTGGCAATATTGATAATAAGAAGAAAAAAACACGAAAGATGAGGAAAGCCATGTGAGCATTCTGGAAGCGTTGTAGATGGCCTCTTGACTTGTCCAAGTTTGACGAGGATATCATCAGTTGCAGTTGCGGAAAGCAGGTGGTGCACGAGGTGCGTCAGCGACACGGTGCCCAATTTTTGTGTGGGCTCAGCATCAAAGTCGTCTTTCATGCTGAAATGAGACATGTGCGAGTTGGAGTTAGTTCTTGTTTGAATATTGTTTGGATTTGAGAATTTAGGCTTCTTTCATGAATAGACTGTTTGGACACCAGGGCAACCTGGAATGCCAGTCTTGATGCATCGACTTGTGCTTTTGTTTTTCTGAAAGAACCATGGGCCTTGCTGGGCAAGGTCGTTACGAATGTTTTGAAGTTTCAAGCAGGCATAAAAGTGCAAGTTAAGTTTGACTGACTGACATCCTCCATTCTTTGTCGCAGTATGGATTGATGTAACCCAGAAAGAAGGCTTGCCTTGAAGTATTTGTGACTGCAAGACACTAGTATTGCAAGTAGGCTGAGCAGTACTTCAGTTCTTTTCAGAAACTGTCTCAGGCAACCTTTACCCGAAAAGAAGTCCCGAATCCTGAGTTTTAGCCCTTCCGACAATAGCTGTTGATGGCTAGGTGCATGAGCTGTTGCCAGACACCAGGTGGCCTGATTCACATGAGCCTGCAAAACATCCTAGCTATATTCTCTTGGAATCTATTGAGGTTGAGAACAAGCTTTTTGACCTGACTCCTTGGTGAGTTTGTTTATAGTCGATTTGCAACCGCCCAATGACTTACAGCATGGGCAGCAGCTTACGTTTTTTGGGCAAAACTTCATCACGTGTGCTGTATGGTGCATATTTGGAAACGACGAAGGAAGGGAACGGTGGGCAGGTATACCGTGGAAGTTAGCTTGGTTGACGATGCAATGCCTTTGCGCAGTGATTCCTCCAAGATTGAGGTGCGACTTTTTGAAGATGTCAGCACAGGCAAAAGATGTGAAGAGAGTCAAAACCCGTGACATGTCTGGAACACATCCGCGTACATCCCAATATAATCCCACATCAGAGATGGACATGCTGACTTCGACATGGACCTCAAATCAAAGACATCTGATGAAAAGCATTCAAAGATATATGGATCAAATTAGTTTCAAAATGTTTTGTTTCAAATATAGTCCTTACTGTGTTTGATTAAAACACCCTCTCGGTCTCCCACCAGGTTCGAACAGCTGCAGCTCAAAGGTGTCAATTTGAACCCGAGGAGAATCCATTGTACTAAGTGGATCTAGGTGGCTCTAATAGATGGATATCTAGGATATCTAGATATAGGTGGTGGTCTCAAATCTCAATGACGTTTGAGAATTTTCGCAATATTTTTCCATTCTAATCTGGAAAAAGATTTCCCAGTTCAAAATATTTCATATTTTTCAACTGGGCTGAAACCAGCATATGGACAAATTATCCTCCAACAAACTGACAGCAAAAGCTTGCACCCAAAAGATGGTGGTTGGAAGACAAGTGTTTCCGATTGCTGCAGCTGTTCGTTTCAGGGAGTGTAGGATTTATTGGGTTTGAGAGCATTGTGGTATAAGCTGAAGCGAGTTCACAATCAGTTTTGCATATATAATTCACAATCCGTTGGACTTCTGGATTCCTGGTTGGATTCTCTTTTCGTGGCTTATCGGACCTTGGTGGTCTTGCTTGTCCATCTTGTCCCGAAATTTAATCTGGAGCTCTTCCAAAGTATCCACATTTTGTGGGTACGTAATTGTCTGGAGCTCATGACTCTAGCGGTTAAAAGATTTTCGCCGCTACTAGTTGCCTGTTACTGGTCAACCACTGATTAAAAAACTATGGTTCAGAATTGCGTTGGGTACTGATTCTTCTTAATTCTGCCACCTGGGAGGATTGGGGTCACACCTACTTGAAGAAGCTGGGAGAGGCAGGATGTCAAGAAGTAGGGCGTGAAAGCTTGAAATTGGAGCAGTTTCTTAATTGACTTGTCATCAGTTTGGTCACCAGTACAGAGAAAGCAGAAAAGTTTCCATGTGCTTTCTTTCCAGTGTTAGTACAGGAATTGTGAAACATGATCGAGTCTCGCTACGGTTTCTGATTTCTCTGACCCAAAGCTGCAGGTTTGTTTGGTATCAGAATTCCAAGTTAAAAAAGGCTTGTAGCAGTTAGAGTAGGCCTTGCCCCTCTTGCCCCCATAGGCCCGAGGGCCATATGTGGGTTATAGCCCCCCAAATTTATGGGCATATTATACCCCCAAAAATCTATCTTAAGGGGGTAAAGGGGCAAGGCTTACCTTATATAATAGTAAGTAATATATAAGGGTCGTCCTGCGTAGAAAAATTTATGTTTTTTTTGTAGTATTGTTCCCCCCACTTTGCCTTGTCCTGTCTGTCAGAAGGTGTGAAAACCGCTCAAGCGCACCTTTGCTTT
>DF245087.1:0-21132 GCA_000507305.1 Breviolum minutum Mf 1.05b.01 | reverse complement strand
CACAATTTGAACAAAACGAAGATAGAACAAAGGCAGGAAGAAAGAAGATAGAAGAGAAACAGGAACAGAGAAGAAAAAGGAAAGAAACACAGGAAGAGAAAAAAATAAGCGCAGGTGGTATCCCCAACAGCAAGGAGGTTTTTTTTAAAGTGGACATTAATTACGACCCCTTCTTTGCGTTTGCAGTAGTGATTTTCCATGCAACCTGAAGCAAACATTCTGGCAGGGGTACAAAAGTATAGCTCCAAAGTACCAAAGTATACTGTCAAAGTACACAAGTATACTTTCAAAGTACACAAATATACTTTCCAAGTACAAAAATATATTTTCTGAGTACAAAAGTATCTTTCAAAGTACTAAAGTATATAGTCTCAAAGTTGAAAAGTATACTTTCAAAGTATACAAATATACTTTCCGAGTACAAAAAATATATTTTCTGATTACAAACGTATCTTTCAAAGTACTAAAGTATATACTCTCAAAGTTGAAAAGTATACTTTCAAAGTACACAAATATACTTTCCGAGTACAAAATCATATTTTCTGAGTACAAAAGTATCCTTCAAAGTACTAAAGTATATATTTTCAAAGTACACAAATATACTTCCTTCCAAGTACGCAAATACACTTTCCGAGTACAAAATATATTTTCTGCGTACAAAAGTATCTTTCAAAGTACTAAAGTATATACTCTCAAAGTTCAAAAAATATACTTTCAAAGTACACAAATATACTTTAAAGTATACCTTCAAAGTACACAAATATACTTTCCGAATAAAGAAAACATATTTTCTGAGTACAAACGTATCTTTCAAAGTACTAAAGTATATACGTTCAAAGTTCAAAAGTATACTTTCAAAGTAGTACAAAACTATATTTTCTGAGTACAAAAGTATCTTTCAAAGTACTAAAGTATATACTCTCAAAGTTCAAAAGTACACCTTCAAAGTACACAAATATACTCGTTCCGAGTACAACAGAATGCTTTCCGGGAAAAAATCCAACAGGGGAAGAATGGGATTTGAGATGTTCGTTATTTTTGGTGCATTTTGTTGCACTTATTTGGCAAAGCTGTTGTTTTTCGCTTCAAAATCTGCATTTGTGCCCTGCATCGCCCCTGAGGTTAAGGTTCAAATGTCAACGGGCACCAAGAACATGTCACTGGTCCAAACGCTAGGAAGTTTCAACAAATGTTGCATTTGACCAAAAGTGTTCCCTTATGGCCTTCGTGACCTTCAAGACCTTGAGGAAGATCCAACCGCGATGTTTGAAGCCCATCAGGCGAGAAGTTTGCAGCATCGAATGTCATGTTGTGTCATGTCGTCACAACGGTGGTGAAAAATCGTGAAGCTTCCCAGGCATCCGAAGGATGGTCGAATTCGAGGAGCCAAGTTGACAGCTTTCACTGCTGCTCCAGAAACACAGTCAGTCCTACTACTCAGCGATTGCTGGACATTGGATACGGTGGTCTTTAGAAATCTTTACAGATTTTACTTGTTTTTTTCGAAAAGACATCTTTCAATTGATTGTTTGTTTCATGTACAAAGCTGATCAAAGCTCTGCATTATTGTTCCGATTGCAAACATCAATGGACACGTTTATCCCGTGCAACATGGGTACATCCCATTGCATCTCCGTTTATTTTTTGGCCAAATTCTACAATGAATGCATTGATTATCAATAGTCTGCTAGGAAATTCAACAGTAAGCAGAACTTATTTTTGAATGGGGACAAAAATCATCAAAATCTTCAGGTCCTCTCATCTAGACCCGGAACTGCCTTGAGTGCTGCGGCTCAAAGCTTTCTGCGTCGCATCCTCGTACACGTGGAACGAGTGGAAAGAAGTCGTGGAAATGGCGAGCATCACGTCAATGTCTTCAATGTATTCATGAAGTTGACGTGATGTAATCCCATTATATCCCATTCACGGCCCTTTTCAACGCATTTCCGAGGTAGCCATGCGAACGAGGACGCAAACATTTCGAAGCCTCTTGAGGCTCTTCGCTGCTTGGATGGCAAAGTGAATGTGGAAAGACAATGAAAGACCATTCGATGAAGGTCGGACACGAGATCGAGATATCGAATCTGAAAATCATGAAAAAGTGTCCAATGAATTGTTTTCAATCTAATTTCTGTGAAAAAGCTGTTGCAACATTTTGCACCATTGTTTTGAGGCGAAATGAGTCAACCGGAATGACTCGCGACTGATTCGGCGTGCTAGAGTCGAAACGCTAACGGATCCTCCGTTTGTTTCGCATTGTTTCCTTTCTCCCTTTTGCTTTGATCTGATTTCTGACTGTTCCGAGTTTTGTATTTTTTGTCGATCCTGGAAAAACAGTTCGACAACACTAGCTACAAGATTGTTGCAATTCACCTGCAAATGCTGCTGCAAAAAGCAAAGCATTGCAAACTTTGCAGGTGTGCCAGTTTCACAGAGCACTTCGATGAAGTGTGATGCCGCGGCGTGAAACGGGCTTCATGTACTGATTTTCGCGAGGGCTTGCATGATTTTAATGTGTTGCAGCATTGCATGTTTGTGGCTTTTCCAAGATGTTTCACCAATCACTGGGTATAAAAGATGAAATTCTAAAATCAAAATGACAGGAACTGACCTTCATAGGCTTTCATTGGCAGTCAGTTTCTTGAGATGTTCCATCTATTGAATCTGGCCCAAGGCTTACAATGTCGCACTTTCATACAGAGGGGTAGTCCCCAAATCTAGCTAGATTCCCCACGACTCAGATATACTACGTGGATGATACTATAAAATCCGCAGCAGTCTATTGCCACCAAAATCTACATCAACAAAACGTACCTCGTCTTGTCAAGCGATTAACCTCTAATGCCACCTCTCATGATCCATCATGTTTCATTGGTTTACCTCCAGACTCCATTTGATTTCGAGATTTACTTTGTTTGCTTGGTACAAGCCCCTCTCAAGAGAAGTGGCAGTCCAGCCTTCTGTGATCACAGGTCCGAAATGATGTAACTCGTTTCATGATACATCCCTGTGAGACAACACCAGAAGCAGTGGAGTACAGCTCTGCAAACGATTTGTTGTAGTTTCTTCTCACCCTCACGCATGCCTTGGCAATCTTTGGCAGAACAGGAGCGGTGTGGAGCATTGTCGAGCTTTTTCCATGTGATTCAAGTATGTGAGAAAACAGTGAAATTTGTTTAATTTGTTTCGACATTTTAAGGCTTCGAAAAGGTCTGGTAGTCTAGGCCTCAAAGTTTTTTCCAGTTGGTGCAAGGATGCCGCAGTTTTTGCGCTCTGCGGCAGCCTCAGTTTGAACGACCAAAATTCCAATGGTTTCAAACCTGCACTTAGTGGTTTCCTGCCCAGGATGAAGGCACAAAGATGCCAACAATGGCAGGGCGAGTCAAAGCCTTGGGGCTGCGAGATTGGAAAGTTGGGATTCATTCCAAATCAGAAAACAACACATGGAAAAAACACAAAAACACAGCGTCCCGCAGCTTGAGGCAGGAAGAGATTTGCAGTTCTGCAGCAGCACCTTGAAGTTCTTGGTGATTCTCCTGGAGCCTCGGAGAAAAAAAAACCAAAAAACCCATCCGAAACCGTCGAAAACCGTCGATTCCACCGGACCTTTTGCAACCTTGGAACAGACGGTCTTCCACATCCAAGGTGCCGGTGGTCCTCATCCGCTTCCTTTTCTTGGACGTGGATGCCTTGGATGGAAACAATTTTCCATCGACGGTTTTGGTTTCACGAATTGAATGAACATCTAAATAAACATCGCCATCGATAGCCGGATTTTTTTTTGGCATCCCAACTGCGTCAATTCAATTGCCTTCTCTCTCCAAGGTTTGGGGAAGCCTCAATGACATCGCAGTGCCAGCGACCCGAAACAACGATGCCCAACGATGCCAGTGCTGTCAGTCGTGTAGCTGCGTCGCTTCTCCAGGCCGATCTTGGGATTATTTCTGCTGCGCGGCGAAGACGAAAACTTCTTCGCGTGTTCGGGAGCTCAAGCCGTGTGGCCGTGGCGTTGCTGAGCCCGCCGTGTGTCGATCCATGCGTCAAAATTGTATTGAAAGCTTTGGACACCAAGGCTACGAGCGATTGAGTAAGATCTGGCTTTTCAATGAGTGCTGCGGGGTTCAGAAAGATGTGCCAGCGTCTCAATAAACCAGCAAAAACGGATCAACATGATATGAAAAGGGACATTCCAAAGAAATGCATGTCATTTCTCAGGATGAAAGTCTGTGAAGCTATCCATGAAGCCTTGTTCAATGGATGAGCATGTCCACAGTTCTCATAGCTTCAAGATCGGTGACGGTAAAATCATGAAAAGATACGAAAGGAGTATGAAGGAATATGAAAAAGTGAAGGATGGTAAAAGCAAGTTATGGCAAGTTCAGGTGTCATTTTGACACCACCTTAGAAAGGGGGCACATTCAATTCAAGAAAACTTTGACTGTCCTGCCATCCAGTGGCAAGGTAACAGAACCAAACAAAAACAAAACAGCGAGGATATTCAAGTCTAGGTTCACAAGATTTCACAAGATCCCAAGATCCAACCTGTAGTTCTTCAGTTCTTCATGTTTAGTTCGATGCATTCAGTTACCTGGAAATTCTCGATGAAGATTCCCGAGATCGTCAGCCTGAAACGCTGAAGGACCTTTGTCAGTGCTTTAACCGTTTTCGTCCTGATCTCTTTGGTTTGTGGGAGGGAGCCCGAGTTTGATTGCGAAGTTTTCCGCGCTGATGCGTTTTTTGATATCTTTTGTTTGGATATTTTCATGTGGTGTTCACGGCGGAGACATGCCCGAGACGTGCTTCAGGCTCAACGATCTCTACTTGCTGTATCTACATGATCCAAGTGTCATGAAGTGGCCAGGTGCAAATTCTGGATGATTCGCTTTGGATGTATGGAATGTATGGAATATATGAGATATATGGATGGTGTTTGACGTTTTTTTCTGGCATTTGAGCAACCATTTTTTGACAGGCCTCGTCGCCACCAATGGCACTGCGGATTTTGTGTGCATGGCAATTGCAAAGTTCTCAGAAAAAAAACCACCAAAGTTTTTCGGAATTCGTTTTGTGGAGTTTTTCTATGAGAAAGAATTGACAAAAACGACTCGAGACTGAGGCGGTTCACATGTGGCGCATCTTGCATGGTACAAGTCTGAGTTTTGCAGCGTTTGCTTTGTGCAGAATCTTTGAAGATCTTAGACACATAGGGCATAAGCATGCATAGGCCGCATAGGCATAGGGAGGAAAGAATAAAAGGAAAAAGGAAGGACAATGATTACACAATGAAGCATGAGAAGTTAAGCTGATTATTTCTGAACGACTTCCAAAACCCAGGTAGTAAAGTGAGAACATTGAAGTAAACATAACTAGACAGAAAAAACGGCAGCAATGTTGCGTGGTGTTTTGACAGGCATGGCCCAGTTTCAGACTATGCGAGTTTCTGTTGTGTCATTTGAACCGGCCCGCACCTGAGTTGCTCACTTCGTATTTCGCTTCCTCAATTTGGAGAAAACCTCCATCTCCCGATGTTTCACGATTTGTCGCTAGAAGTGTTCGAAAAACCCGTCAGATGTCAGGCAGCCACAGAAGCCACACAAGCCCAACCCAGAACTTCGAGAGGCGAACTTTCAACTTTCAACGTTGGACCATCTGAGCTTTCAACGAACGTGCTTTCAGCGATTGCTTTTTCAAGGTCCAAGCAAAGAGCTAGAGATTGAGGACGAAAGTCTTCTCAGGCCACAAAAACATCGCTGGTTGTTAGGTTGTTAGTTCAACTTAAGCCTTAAGTAAAATCAGATAATATGCATAGATATGCATTATGGGAAACCATATACACATGTCATGTCTAAACTCGCAGGGTTTCGCCTGCGAAGCGCCCAGACAGAGACCCTAGGGGCTCATCCGTGCAGCATCTCAGCCTTGTGCACATGCAAAGATGTGACGTCGTGAGATGTGACCGGTTTTGTTGCCAAGGCTGCTATCATACGTCATCTCACTGTGCCGCTGCCGCCAATGCCTTAATTTCATTTCGCATGTTGCGAATGACTTGAGTTCGCCGCGAGTCGGGACTTTTCCGTCTTGTTTTCTTTAATTTAGATCTCCGGAAATGTTCCGGAACTACAAACTGAAAAAACAGTTTTTTTCCTAGGAAGATTCTCCACAAGGGGCTTGTTTTTAGTCTTTCAAGATTCTTCATTGCATGATATTATTTGTCTTGTCTACGGAAGTTAAGTTGGATTACTTCCGATACGAGCTTTTCTTCACATAGAGAGTAGAGTAGCTGAGAATATCTTTGTTGCAAGACAGCTTGAATCAGCTTGGCCTTTCCGCGGACTTGGAAGGCTTGAAGATGAACGTCACTCGCGAGAGAGCTCTGCTGAGCGAGATTCGTGCTGCTCGCAGACCCTCCGATGAATTGCACTCCGTGAGTTGGATGATTTTTGCACAGATGTATACAGATGTCATATATGATCATTATGATGTGTGTCGTGGGTTTTGATTGCTAGGTCCAAGTCTTCTTTGAAGGTTCCTTTGCGAGAGAAACGCCCAACCCTTGGGTTTGTTCAGGGACAGTCCCACGTGGCAATGTTTCAAATTGAATTTGTTGGTTTATTCTAGATCATGCTTCCCACTCATGTCACCTTGTATTTTCAAACAACGGCATTGCCGTCTGCATTTCAACAGTGCAGCATTCTTGGGTTGGTCTTAAAGTCAGCTTGTCATTTGTCATGTACTTGTTCCATATATGTGTCCACTTGCAAGGACGGCATCGCTCATGGATGTTGGGCAATCTTTTTACGCGTCCACAAGCTGAGCACAGGTCAGTTGGGAGCCACAAAGAAATCACCGAAATCACCATATTCTTCGCCAGGTCCAGCTCCCAACCTCCTGTACAGGGCCTCAGATGGTAGTTCCTGCACGCGTTCATACAAAATATGCATGCTACAAATTGTTTTTTGTTTTTACATCACCACTGAGGTCCGAAAATAGTTGCAAATTTCATGTGCAAAGTTCACATTGGAAGTTTCACTGGACAGATCATCATAATTTAAGATAAAAGATAACAAATATATAATGTTTGATATTTTGATTAATAAAATATGTAACAACATGTTTTGATATTATAAACTCTAGATATACTGATATTTTTAACCACTACTCATACTACTGCTTCTACCAATAAGATTTATTCCTATTGTTCTGACTAAGAATGTTTCCACTTTTATTGAAATTAAGGGTAATATTGATACTATTAACATTGCTACCATTTGCTACCACTATTTTTGCGAATACTTTTTGTGTTCTTATTACTATTGCTTTTTTATCTACGGTTGCTACCATTGCTACTACAACTACGACTACGACCAAAACCACCACCACCACCACCACCGCCACATCTTGCGTCGTCATACTTTCGGTACAAACACTTTAGACCATATTTTTGGTCACGGCACCAGTGGTAAAACTGTTGACAGTTGAAAAAGGTGCGAGCTTGAATCGACTTAGTATTGTGAACATGGGATTTTTTTTATCAAACATAGAATTGTTTGATATTACAACATATCGTACTTCTATAGTTTTGTTTGGTGCGGATTTGCGAACAGGGATTCTGTTTTATTTATGCCTTTTGTACAACTTTTTTGATCTCCCACCAAATGCTGTAATTGCCAATTCCAATGCAACATGTTGGATAGACGGGGGGGGTTTGCCCCAGTTTCATGGGGTGGGTGGGGTGGGGTGGGGATGTTAACGTTCCTTGCACATGTACACATGTGGGATGCTACGGAGAGGATGTCGTTCCTTGCACATGCACACATGTTTGATGCTACGTAGCACTGGGGTGGGTGGGGTGGGGTGGGGATGTTAACGTTCCTTGCACATGTACACATGTTTGATGCTACGGAGCACTGGGGTGGGTTGGGGTGGGGTGGGGTGGGGTGGGGTGGGGATGTTAACGTTCCTTGCACATGTACACAATGCTGATTTCTGTGGATTTCTTCGGGTGGTCTACTGCGCCTCGGTCAAAGTCTCCCAGGACTCTGCCTTGCATATGACGGGAAAAAGTGAAGACTATGTGGATGCAATCTACAAACAAGTCCGGTTTGTAACTGCTTGGAACGAAATGCAGCACAGCCATTCGCTGGAATTTTCTTCCGGTGTGGTGGAAGTGGACAGTTGTAGAACTGCTTCGCAAAAGAAAAAAGTGGATAAACGTTTTTTATCTGCCAAAGCAAAAGCAGCTTTCAAACGTCCCAGCAGTTCTCTGCAGACACGTGGTAGATCAGTTGCAAAGAAGCCTGCAGGGAAAGTTCGTACGCACGCAGGTCGTCTTCTGGTTGCTGTGAGCAGGAAAGACAAACAAACTGCTTGGTTCCCACTTCCAGACAAGCACACCATGCAGAATGCACCAGGTCCTCCAGAAACCACGGAAGAGATTCTTCCCATCATGTCACGCAAGCTGGACTCGCAAAAACACATGGTGGCATCAGATAGTTCCAAAGGCATAGGTGCCGCCTGCAAAGCTTTGAACTTGCCATCGGCCACAGCTCGGCACAGTTTGTCAGAATTCACACCTGTGCAGCGTGTCAAGACAAAAAGCATTGCCAAAAAATGTTTGAACGCTTTGACACGCAGGCGCCAAAAAACTAGTGCACGTGTGGGTTCCAGAGAAACAATTCTGGTTGGTGGTGACCAAGTGGCTGAAAGCCACACAGCTGTTTTGAAAAAACAGTTGCGTCGCAATAACAAATTAGCTGGCCTAACTCCCCGTGGAGCCCACATTGCAGGTTTGAGTGCGGTACACATTCACCGTAATTTGGGGTTTGAGAATGTTGTGCAATTTTCGTGAAGTATATCCACCACGTGCGTGACACCATTCCTCCAGCTTCTGCTTTTGTCGACCAAACATGGTTGCAGTCCTAACACTACATGTGCGTCACGTAGAAAACGCGCGAGGGTGGCCGTTTGTTTTCAAAAATTTCGTTTTTTTGAAGTTGGGTTTTGTTGTTTCATACTATGTTTGGATAAATTGGATCTAATGACGGTTGCAATGCAACTGCTTTTTGAGCTGTAAAAACCAATGAATTCATAACATGAACCCGCACCTATCATACCATGGTCCGGACCTCAGTCTTAAAACAAACATTTTGCCGGGGCAAACCCCCCCCGGCTACCCAACATGTTGCTCCTTCTATGCAACCATTTTTAACGCAGCATGACTGTAGCTCTCAATTGATGTCCATCGATCTC
Source organism: Breviolum minutum Mf 1.05b.01 (assembly GCA_000507305.1). Lineage (NCBI taxonomy): Eukaryota > Dinophyceae > Suessiales > Symbiodiniaceae > Breviolum > Breviolum minutum. Next base: position 11,883 of record DF245087.1, on the reverse strand, counting down.
GATTGATGTGTGTATTTTTGCTTCAGAAGAGGGGCGTCGATCTGAATCGAATTCATGAAAAAAAAACATCAAACATCATGTGATGTGTTTATCAATTCGTTCGCCAAAATTCATTGACAAGTGAGCTTGAGCAGTTCACAAATATTGATTATTGAAATATATTGCACAGATCCTGCAAAGCCTTTGCCCGCCCTAGCAGTTTGCACGGTTTGGCGCAAGTTCACGGTTGGCCAGACAGAGAAAGTTGCCGTGGCAGAAAATCTCAAGGTCGTCTCTGAGCAGACTTCCTACTATGGTTCAATCAAAAGCTACAATCCCAACAGATTCATTTGCTCGGAGGCCTTCCCCGACAAAGATGTCTTTGAATTTGTGGCGGAGCTTCCTGGTGGATTTGGACCAGAGGGAAGCCCCTGCAAGTTCAGCATCTCCATGGATGAAAAGGGTCCCGCTGCAAAGAAAGTGAGGCTTTTGGGTGCAGCTGGCAGTCAGATTCGGCAAATGAAATGGATGCTGGGCTACGGCTACCGTGGCTTTGGCGGCTTCGGCCACTATGCAAGGCGAGAGTGTGCATTGGGATATGGAATCCAGGTTGGTCAAGACTTGCATGACTCTATGTTGCATATTTCAGTCCAGATAGAGATGCCATGAAATGGTTATGGTAATACTGTAATTGAAACTAGCAAGAGTTCCATTCCCAGCATTTCCCACCTGATCTGCGCCAAAGGAGGATCTTCCATCACAGCTGCGGCATTTTGAAAGCGCAGCTTCAGAACATGAGACAGCCCAGGTGGGGGAGACAGCCCATTTTCTTTTCACATAGGTCGGGAAGAAAATCAATGATTATATGATTATATAATCAATAATTGCAATAATGAATGATAATTCTGTAGTTGGTGCTTGGCTTAGCGGGGTGTTTGAGGGTCTAGGAATCTTTCCCATCATTTCCTTTCATCGGGGTCATAAAGGAGAGTCTCCGTCCTGTACTTGGTGCTTGGCTTTTAAGAGCATTGTAGGAATCGTTTCTGCCATTTACTTTTAAGGGGTCACAAAGGACAGTAACCTTTAGTCTCCGATTGATTAGTAGCAGAGAAGGGCCCCCCAAACATTGAAATATGGTAGGGTTGCACTGTTTTCACGATCCATTTTGTGAGACTTTATTTTTTGGAGAAAAAAACATGAGGGTTAAACTCATCTCAACCTGAGTACCGAAAAAAGAAACAAAAAACCTTCATTTTCGTTGATGCATGATTTGGAGAATGCTCCCAAAATAACCAGAAGCTTTTCAAAACCCCAAAAAAAGATTGGCCAAAAAGATGTGTTGACAACAAGCTCATAGAGTCTAGATCATCAGACTTCGATAGCAATCATACTTTGAAAAGATGATCCAGATGGCAATTTGGCAATTCGGCAATTTCTAGTCTGAATCTCTGTTTGTGATTCAGGATGAAGAAAGAGAGCTGGCTGCAGAACGTAAATCTTCTCAAGAGGCAGTCGGGCCGTCTTAACAATTACTGTGGCCGTGGTTTTCTTGAAGGTAAAATTTGTTGCAGTGCTGCAGAGACACTTTCATTCTTTTCCTTCTCCGGTTTCTTTTTCCCCTTCTTCTTCAACGTAGTCTTCCTATCATTTGATTGATTGTCTTTGTTCTTGTTGTCGATGTTCTTCTTCTTCCTCTTGTTGTTGCTGGTAGGTGCTGTTCCTGCATGAAGTATACTGCAATGTTTTTATTCTCAAAAAGGCAAACTGTTTCAGATCATCGTTTGAATCATTTGCAATGATATCCATGTTCCCCAATATCTTTGTGGCACTGCAACGCAGCTTCAATCAGCTAGGTTTTCCCTTCTCTCCTTGGAAAGATTGAAGATGAACGCCACTCGCGAGGAGCTCATTTTGCAGGTATGAAAACGTCGTTTTAGAACCGAAAATTGAACTTTGAGCGTGTGCTCTTGGACAGATATCTGGGGTAATTTCAATGGGGATATCCGGGATATTAAAAGTTCATCGCCACGTGGCCGGTTTTTGGTGAAACCTTTCGCAAGCATTGCGTGATGTGTTTTTTCATTTTTGGATCCTATGTCAAATGACCACTTTTATACCAGTTGATGGTGAATATCGTTCGCACCCCGCGATCGCCGGGAATGGAGAGATCCACGCATATAACGTCTTTTGATTGGCAGTTTCTGAAGAGTTGAATCCAAGAGATATGCAGGGTCATGTGCTTCCGCACAAGAACACATGGATTGGATTTTTGCCTCGTGATCTGAGAGCGAAAATGGCCCTTTTCCCGATTTTTCATGACATGCATTGTCAACATTGACACGTTTCCACCCAGACAACAAAACGATTAAAATGATTAAATCATGAATTGACATTGTTCTTACATTAAGCAACCCTCATTTACTGATGGCTGCGCCATGTGGAACGTCCAATGCGGCAGTCAGTGTGAAAGAGGAACAAGAGGAACAAGAGGAACAAGAGGAACAGGAGTGGCGGGCTTATCCTGGTGGAAACAATTGGTGGTACAGCGACGAGCAGAGTTCTGCCACTAGCAAGGCAAAGGAAGGGTGGTATGATGACTGGGGTGGCCAGGAAAAATGGTATGCGGATGGAAACTGGTGGCCTGCAAATCCAAGCATCAAGACGGAAACTTTTGATGAATGGGGCACCGAGAACGGCTCCGGAGCAGCCAACCAGTCAAAGAAGAGGAAGAGCCGGGAAGAAGAAGTTGGTTTGGATTTGAGTAAGTACCATCCAAAAGAGGCTGTGCGACAATTCTTCAATCGTTACTGCAGTAGAGCGGCTGACTCCACGGACTATTACTATGACTCCCCCAGCTATGAGCCTGGAGTTGTTGCAAGGCTGATAGCGCCATCATTCTACTCCCGTGTCTTTGTAGGTGAGCCGCTGCGCACCAAGAAAGACAGAGAAATAAGTGCTGCAAAAGTTTTTTGCGAGGATCCTCAAGTGATAGAAGCTGCGAACAATCTTCCTCCAACAATGAAGGTATGCAAGCAGGGAGGTCGTGTCAGAGGTGAGGATGCTCGGAGCGTGTATGAAGAAAAAAAACAGGCGAATGGGTGCCGCACATGGTTTGAAGATGGCAATGCTTGAGCATGACAAGTGCGCATTGGAGTGAAAAAACCGCGTGAGACAGGCCCAATCAAAGTTGCCATCAGTGTCACTTGTGATTTCTGAGAAACTTTATGCGGGCAAGCTAGATTGCATAGCCTGCATGCATTATCCTGTGCGGTCGAGGGATGGATAGGTACGTTCTCCCACTCTTTCTGTCAGATTTTGCAGATATTTCCGAGGTGGTTTTCACACTTTGGGGCCAGCTTGTCACTGCCAGTGCCAGCGTCGTGGCCAAGGCCTCAGTGTTTTCAAAGTTGGTTTCTTTGCGTTGCTCAGGCCACCAGGGATTTCAATGGTGGTTACATAGTTGTAGAGGTTTTTAGCAACAACCAATACAGACTATGCCTTGACACTGATGTCTTTTTTTCCAATATTTTGATTTGCAAAAAACATATTTGATGATATGTTCACTTTTTCATTCGTGTTTATTTTGCCATGACTGAAACTTGGTCGGTCTCACCATCCCTGTCCCAGTTTTTCAAGGCCCTTCCTTGTCCAGAGCCCAAGGAGGAGCATTGGTTCAATGCTTGTGGAACTGGCTTTTTGGGGACAAAAACATGATGATCTTGAAGAACATTGAAGAACATTTTTTTTGACCACTTGATCGTTGCATGTGATTTTCATGGATCATTACGATCTTGTAGGCTTGTTAAGTGATTTGTTAGATCTCAAGTGTCACTATATGATGCTTCCAAGTCACCTCTATGTTCAAAAACTTTGGCAATGGTCCCCCAAAAGTTGCGGCACTGTCGCAGTAACCTGGTGGTTTGTCGTTTGAAAAAGACCTGCAGGACGGGCTGGCCGAACTTTGCCGCACTGCGGCAGAGAGATGATTTCTGATGTGTTTTTTGGTATTTTTTGTTTTGATTCATGTGGTGTTCACGGTGGAGACATGCCCGAGACATGCTTCAGGCTCAACGATCTCTACTTGCTGTACCTACATGATCCAAGTGTCATGAAGTGGCCAGGTGCAAATTCTGGATGATTCGCTTTCGATGTACGGAATGTATGGGTGGTGTTTGAGCCAGAATTTTGACAGGCCTCGTCGCCACCAATGGCACTGCAGATTTTGTGTGCATGGCAGTTGCAAAATTCTCAGAAAAAACACCGAAGTTTTTCAGAATTCGTTTTGTGCGGAGTTTTTCTTATTAGAAAAATGACAAAAACGACAGACTCGAGACTGAGGCGGTTCACATGTGGCGCATCTTGCATGTTACAAGTCTGAGTTTTGCAGCGTATGCTTTGTGCAGAATCTTTGAAGATCTTAGACACATAGGGCATAAGCATGCATAGGCCGCATAGGCATAGAGAGGAAAGAATAGAAGGAAAAAGGAAGGACAAGAGCTTGTTGTCTTGTTGGATCTTACCAATTAGATGGTCAAGTAATCAGCTTCTCAAAATGGCACTTTCTCCAAGAATCTCATGAAAGCTTCATTCAAAGGTTTGTTCGGTTGGTGTGTTTTGCATCAGCCGAAGTCGATTTGGCTTCCAAACGAAGCTGCTTCCGAACGGCCGGACAAAGTTTGGTGCGTTCTTGCCTCTAAACGCTTTGATGTGTGACATCGATTTGGTAAGCACCACAAAACCAACCTAGTCAGCTTCCGTATCTCCTGCGCTGAAACAGAAGAGAGTCGGCCATGGAAGCTCCAAGGTGTTGGTTTGTAGGTGTCAGGATGTTTGTGCTGTCGCTTCATGAACTATCAGATTTGCTTTCAGGAACCATTTGAATCACCAGTCACCAGGATGATTATTGCTGCAATTCATGTGGCTCAACAACTTGGTGTGTCAACAGCTTAGTTCCTTTCGATGTGCCTTGTACTCCGCACGACATGGCCCAGGCGAGCTCTACCACATGGGGGGCCACCACAAATGCGTTCACTGCATGACATCCTGACATTGATATTAAAAGTAAGCGCTGTCGCTAGGGACTTGTAAGATGAAGAGTGATAAGGACTTGTTCCCTTCAAGGAGTGTTGTAACAAGTAAATCATGCGCTGCCAAAAGTCTTTGCCTGCAAAAGGGGCAATTGAAAAAAACGGTTCCACCTCTCCAGTCTTTGTTGGTGCATGCGTGCCTGCAAAATCTACCTCCCTTGCATCAAATGTTTTTTCCATTCTGGGCGATGTACTCATGAAAGAAAACTGTTTGAAACGACGACACCACTGTTTTCACAATCCATTTTATGAGACCTCTATTTTCTTGAAGAAAAAAACATTAGGGTCAAACTCATCTTAACCTTTTGTAACGAAAAAAAAACAAAAACAAAAACTTAATTTTCATTGACGCATGATTTGGAGAATTCTCCCAAAATAACCGGAAACTTTTCAAAGCCCAAAAAGACTTCGATAGCAATCAAGAGGAGCTGATGTCGCCCTTCTGTCATATTCAGATTCTTTTTCCTGTGAAGATACTTTGAAGAGATGATCCAGATGGCAATTTGGCAATTCGGCAATTTCTAGTCTGAATCTCTGTTGAGATTCAGGATGTAGAAAGAGAGCTGGCTGCGGAACGTGCATCTTCTCAAGAGGCAGTCGGGCTGTCTTAACAACAGCAGCTGAGACAGCTGAAGGAGGAGTTCCCGCCTCAGGTTGTGAAACTGTGAGTACTGCCTCCTATGGAGCATTGCAGAATTTCTTCCAGGAAAACAAATGAGTTTTGATGCTCCAAGTGTTCTTTTTAGGCTTGAAGTGGCAGAAGCATCCCGTGAAAGGGAACGAGCAAAGCTTCATGAAGCTACACAGGAGCTGGTGCAGGGGGAAGCTTTTCAAAACCCAAAAAGATTGGCCAAAAAGATGTATTGACAACAAGCTCATATAGTCTAGTCTAGATCATCAGACTTTGATAGCAATCAAGAGGCGCAGATGTCGCCCTTCTGTCATATTGAGATTATTTTTTCCTGTGAAGATACTTTGAAGAGATGATCCAGATGGCAATTTGGCAATTCGGCAATTTCTAGTCTGAATCTCTGTTGTGATTCAGGATGTAGAAAGAGAGCTGGCTGCAGAGCGTGCATCTTCTCAAGAGGCAGTCGGGCCGTTTTAACAATACTGTGGCCGTGGTTTTCTTGAAGGTAAAATTTGTTGCAGTGCCGTAGAACACAGGCACAACAGCAGCTGAGACAGCTGAAGGAGGAGTTGGCGCTCAGGTTGTGAAACTGTGAGTACTGCCTCCTATGGAGCATTGCAGAATTTTTTCCAGAAAAGCAAATGAGTTTTGATGCTCCAAGTGTTCTTTTTAGGCTTGAAGTGGCAGAAGCATCCCGTGAAAGGGAACGAGCAAAGCTTCATGAAGCTACACAGGAGCTGGTGCAGGGGGAAGCTTTTCAAAACCCAAAAAGATTGGCCAAAAAGATGTATTGACAACAAGCTCATATAGTCTAGTCTAGATCATCAGACTTTGATAGCAATCAAGAGGCGCAGATGTCGCCCTTCTGTCATATTGAGATTATTTTTTCCTGTGAAGATACTTTGAAGAGATGATCCAGATGGCAATTTGGCAATTCGGCAATTTCTAGTCTGAATCTCTGTTGTGATTCAGGATGTAGAAAGAGAGCGGGCTGCAGAGCGTGCATCTTCTCAAGAGGCAGTCGGGCCGTTTTAACAATTACTGTGGCCGTGGTTTTCTTGAAGGTAAAATTTGTTGCAGTGCTGCAGAGACATTTTCGGTTTGAGACATCTTATGATATTCATGTGGTTCAAAGGCAGCTGAGGATTATCTACTTGCCTACAATGAAGCGAGCAAATTTTTGGATGAACTTCAGATTGAGCCTTCGATCTTCAATTCCTCCAGTTTACCAGGCTGGTTTTCAGCTGCAGCTGCAGCATGTGGAAGCTGCTGCCAAATCGGAGCGAGAGAAAATGGAGGACAGAAGTTGCTGGTGGTAGATGCAACGCAAAATTGGAAGAGCACATGCAGATTTTGGAGGTGTGAAGAGGGAACGTTCACGGTTCAATTGGATCAATTGAGAAGGCTTGGAGTTGGGGAATGAATTTGAGCAAGACTGAACCCTGTCAAGCAGCCTACTTTGACTTCAGGACCGGACGTAATGACCCCAAAACTGTGACCCAATCTGTGGTCCTAGTGTGGCATCCCAATTTTGCGAAATAGCTGACATCATATGGGTTGAAAGGGTTGAAAGAAGCTGCGTGTTGTCCTTCTTTTGAGTGTCTGTGCAGAAGCAGGCATAAGCAGAACTATTTGGAGCATCATGGTGTGTACCGAGTAGTCCAGTAGTTCCATACATTTGGGCTTATTCCCACACATTTGGGCTTATTCATGCGCCAGATGTTAGTTTGATAGGCAACTTCCTGTGTACAACAAGCAAGCATACCTTAGGTTTGGGAATTCTCCCTAGACAAATCAACTAGTGATTCCTTACCAGCTATGAAAGCCTCAAATCCAGGAAGGGAAAGTTGAAATCTGGAGTGATTCTGTGAGAGTTGCATCCGCTTTGTGTTTCTCACCTGATCTGCGCCAAAGGAGGATCTTCCATCACAGCTGCGGCATTTTGAAAGCGCAGCTTCAGAACATGAGACAGCCCAGGTGGGTGAGAGAGACCATTTTTCTTTTCACATAGGTCGGGAAGGTAATCAATGATTATATGATTATATATTCAATAATGAATGATAATTCTGTAGTTGGTGCGTGGCTTAGCGGGATGTTTGAGGGTCTCACTCACTCACTTTCCCGTCATTTCCTTTCATCAGGGTCACAAAGGACAGTAACCTTAGTCTCCGATTGATTAGTAGCAGAGAAAGAGGCAACCCAAACATTGAAATATGGTAGGGTTGCACTGTTTTCACAATCCATTTTGTGAGACCTTTATTTTTTGGAGAAAAAACCCTAGGGTGAATTTCTATTCAAATGTCTTCATTTTTATTGTTGCATGATTTGGAGGATCCTCCCCAGAGAACCTGAGTTTTCGATGTCTGTGAAAATCATCTTGTGAGTTGTAGCCATTCAAATATCATTCATCATTGTGCTTCTTCGAGCTCATTGGGATATCTAGCCTTTTCTAGACAAGTACACAAGCGTCTACTCGTATAAAAGAGGCCCCTTTTTCCTATGACCTTGGACGAAAAGAAAAGGTGAAACTCAGGTGAAGGGATATCAATTTTTCAACCCTAAAAGTTCACAATGGAATCCAGACGTGTCCCAGAACAATACAGATCCCTGGTATGAATTTAGCAATGTAGAGCAGTAGCCAGTATCCAGAAGAGTGTATGCCCCCAAAGACGCAAGAAACCTCAAGTTTTTTGAAGTTATTTATTGGTGAATCCCCAAAAAGTAGTTTGAGATTGGTGAATATCCTGCAGCAGACAGCTATCTCCATGTCTATCATCCGAGTTACCTCCATGTCAGGCCGACCTCCGAGAAAAGCTCCGCAAGACAGATGTTGATACAGAGCATGCGAAAGAGAAGGTGGCAGCGGGTTGGGATCTGGTCATGGTAAAACAATTGTTCATTTCTGGGGGAGCTATGAACAAGACAGAGGCAGGAATGAAGGTTGTTTCCCGATCCTTGTCAGGCCAAGGAAGTGTTGAAAGATGACAGATCCCTTTTGTGTCGTCTTTTCATGGTTCTTTGGTTGCCACGCCTCTTCAACTATATGGGCACTTTCCAAAAAGGTTTTGTAAGAAAACATAGATCAACTCGACATTTGAATGCCGTTAGCATGCTTTTTGCTTTTCTTTTAGTAGCGGGCCCCCAACTAAATGCAGTAGTACTCCAAGGCAGCGCAAGGTTTGCGCAAGGTTCGCGCAAGTTCAGCTAGGCAGGTGCCAGTAGCCGGAGAGCAGATGATTTTGGCAAACCAGGGGCAAAATCGTGCGCAAGCTGCGCGCAAGCTAGTTCGCAAGCTCGGCCTTACAGAGCCACCACGTGCCCATACGCCACCAAATGTCTTTTCTGACTCTCAACACTACTCTACTCTGAGCTACTCTTCTTTGGGCAGCTTCTTTTCTTTCCTTTTCTTCACTTTCCTCAGACAGTTCAACCTCATGTACTTCCAGCTTAAAAGCACACCGTGCAAGCGACGTTGATGGGTTGTGACATGTAAGAAGATTTGTTTATTATTTTATCTGGATGAGACACATGCATCAGAAGTGAATTGAATAAGAAGCGGGCCCCCATCAGAATGTGCCAAGCGATTCATTCTGGGAAAAGGCATGTAGGAAAAAACATATGTGCTGAGTTCTAGATTCATGGAGCCGAAACTAAGATGCACAAACCTGCTGCATGTTTTCAGTGCATGCTTTTTGTGCTTGAATGTTGGAAGATGTTGGAAGCTTGCACGACTTCCGCAGGACAGAATGGCAGATGGCGACCTTCGCAAATTCCCTGCAGCTGCATGGACTAAGATTCACTCTCGCTTCGAGGCTCACCATGTGCAATTCTTTTGACGGGTTTGTTTTCCAGACGGCTGACTGTCCGTCTCTTCACAACCGCCACCGTCACCAACACCAAGAAACATCACCAAAGCAGCACCACTAAAAACCAAACCGCAGCAACAAAAGCAGCGCTGCAAACAACACAACTTCAAACACGCCACCAGCAAAGGCACTAGCACCAGCACCACCAGCAGCTTTGCTTGTGCCAACTGATTTTGTTGCACAGGGCAGTCCTTTGAACGCGCCCCACCCTCTGCCTCCCTTTGGCGCGGGGAAATAATGTTTGCGCTCAAGCTGTTGTGCTTGCCAGGCTTTTAGGCCTTATGCGTGTATGTCTGCATGCATATGCTGTTGCCTATGTTTACTTTTATCCAGGCTTTTAGGCCTTATGCATGTCTGCATGCATATGTTGTTGCCTGTGTTTGCTTGTTACCCAGTCGCATTAAAAAAAGGTGTCCCTTGCTGCCGCTTGGTGCTGCGCGACATGAAGTTGTTCATGTTTTCTGGTTTTGCCTAGTCGCATGTCTCTTCTTGGGTAAGTCCCGCAGGGAACCTTTGATACGTGGATAGCCGGATAGCCCTGGCGGCATCTAGAGGGGGTCCTCTTTTGTTTTGCGGGCGTTTAGCATGTCTTGAAGTCTTGGCAATGATTTTGAATTTCAATTTCTCTCTAGAAGGGTGTTCGTTATTGCGGCAGTGCATCCACCACTTCATCAACATACACAACAAATTTTTGAAATTATATGACTACACTCTCCAGTATGAAGGACAGAATCATGTTCCCCCCGAAGACGCCCTTGTTGGTCCTTCCGTTCCCAATCCAGTGCCCTTACGACATCGATATCCACCGGTGGACATGGTGCCAGGTCTGGCCAAAGAGGAGCTTCAAAAGATGGAGGACAGAGCAAGGTGTGGAAAGAAAGAAATGCACTTGGGATGCCATCAACGCACGGGATATGGATCATACGCCACTAGAAGATTTCAAGTGGTGTCTACACTGTGCCCTCCACAGGGAGTCTGTTCAATATTTGGTGGATGTGAAGACCTCTCAAAAGGAAGCCACTGAGAAAGCGGCCGCCGACAAGGCTGGAAAGATTGTTTTTTTTTTGCCACCTTGGTGAACTCAAGCCTTTGAGACTTTGAGCTGCTCAGGAAGCAGCAGAGAAGCCCAAGACGGTTCAAGAGACAGTTGCAAAGGCCTTGTTAGTTAATCTGGCAAGGATGACCTGGAATCAAACACTATTAGAAATATACATATTCATACGGAATAGTAGTTAGATCTATTTTTGTACAGTACATGTAGGTATGTGTGAGAATGACCTGTAAATCAACAAATCTGAGAGAGAGACAGATTCCATTCGCGGAGGCCATAGCAGCACTTGACAAGAAACATGTGTCAGAAACGCGCTTCATCCATTCCCGATATGTTTCAATACTTTCCAATCCCGATGCGTTTTCAGTGTAACTACGGACTGTGGCTCATGCCCGCCAGCTGGAAGAAGAGAAGCGTCGGGTGCAGGAAAATTACAATGGCTTGCAGGCTCTGGAGTCCGTCAGGGTCACAGCACACGATTGTCTAGATTGTTCGAGTCTTCCTTGTTGTTTCCGCAACTGATGTCCTAATTAATTTCAAATTCCTCACTTCTCACTTGCTGCCGTGAATGGTTGAAGAACTGCTGCGGTGTCAATGCATGTTTATGTCCGAGTTTTACACTGCATCTCTTTGACATTCGTTGAAATTTTATCCATTTGTTAAGTCTCTTTGTATCTTTGCTCTGCTTGCATCGCAAAAGGGTCAGTAGATTGAAACCGCACGGGGGAAGGCGGAGGTGGAGCAGAAGCAGCTGGTTTTCTTGCAAGAGAAGCATTCCTTACAGCAACAGGTGCAGAAGGCACAGCAAGCGCATGGCAATGCATGACACGACGTGTTGACACGTCAAAGCAGACAATTTGAGGGTAGAACAATCGGGGCATTCCACTTATCAAAAGAACATGCATAGAATCATAGAGTTTTCAGATTCAGTCAGATTCAGACACACATTCCCCACATAATTGCGGATAGAGGCCCAAGCGGCAGCTCAGCAAACAGTTGCAGCTCAGCAAACGGAAGGAGCCTTTTTTGACGGTGACCTTTCAATGCGAGAAGGTCGTCGCTGCAGTCACGTGGCGGCAGCCAAAGTCCACCACCTTCGAGGTGGTGGCAGCGGCCGGCGTGAACGGCCATGTGGCCAATACGGTCGCTGGCATCGCCGCAACTTGACTGATTGTTGTTGTTGTTGTTGTTGTTGTTGTTGTTGTTGTTGTTGTTGTTGTTGTTGTTGTTGTTGTTGTTGTTGTTGGTGTGTTGTTGTTGTTGTTGTTG